>JAHZND010000907.1:0-16190 GCA_027744115.1 Acrocyrtus sp. NNG-2020
CTAATCTAGCCATTATTTCTCCAAAAAATATTAAACTAGCAACCACAGCTAAACCAAAGCCAGCTACAATCACGACAAAAAGAGTTTCCAAGTTTAGTGAAATTCCAAAGAAATCGGATAAGAACCCGGACCTTCAAGTTGCTGCGACTTCAAATAAATGTAAGCTCAAGTATCCTGCAAATATGTAAAAACAAAAGTTGTCATTTTTGGCATTTGACAAACACATTTTTCCTTGTGCTAAACCTGCTTCAAAATAACTTTTTTTTCCATTTCAGTAACCCAACAAAAGAGCTCTGGAGGTAGTGGAAAGGCCGCATCCTCCTCAACAGGCTCTGAGAAGCGCTCCTACTCCATCAAAGGAGCAGATAAGTACAGCTTCAGCTACGAAGTGAAAAACGACGCCTTTGGAGATGTCAAGTCTCATTCGGAAAGTCGAGATGGAGACCAAGTTGCCGGGGAGTACTCGATGCTGGAGCCCGATGGCTACACCAGAGTGGTGAGGTACACCGTAGATTCAGATCAAGGCTTTAAGGCATCAGTGAAGCGAATACCCCCATCATAGCACTTAAAATAAATTAAAAACAAATTTTTTTAGAAGGTATTCCAATTCACCTGACGCATTCTCAGCGTACCCCAACCAGTTTTTGCGACCTTGTGAAAAAAAAATTAATGTGCTAGACGAAACCAGACAATAAGTATTTTTCTTTTTTTACCTTTATTTCACTACAAGTACACGCAATATACATAATATAATATATTTTTTACCATACACTTTACCATCATAATAAGCAAACAGGTACAAAAAAGGCGAAAAAAATCAATTTTGCATTGCTAGAACGTAAAAACGCTCCCAAACAAAGTGAGCGAGCGCCGAAAGAAAGAAAAAAAAATGAAAACCTATAACAGCAAATATAATACGTTTAGTGTTTAATTGCAGACTATTCTTCTCATCATCCACTATATCCACACACGTAGCCACACAACTTCAAAGAAATAATCTGACTTGTAAAAGATAAAACCGCATTTTCTTCAAAGAAAAGTTGACAAAAAATGCGAAAAAAATAATCTGAATGTCGAGTTTCATCATAGGTGTATATATAACACATCATAACATAAACTACTTTTAGTTATATGCATCTCTCTACCTTATTACATATCATACAACGTTTTTTTATTATTGTAGTGCCCAGTAAGCCTTAGCCACTTTTTTTATATTTTAGTCATCATTACGTAATAATAAGCAAGTATAATAATAATGTCTACAAAATTCAAAAAAACAAAAATCAAAGCTCGCGTGCAGCTTCAAAAAGTGTAAAATCTAAAAATAATAAATCATCGAAGGATCACTTGACTATACAAAAAAAAGAAATTAGGTATCTTTTTTCGTCCCGTTTGGTCGGTGACAGTAGTGCTGATTGAATTATTGAATTCAAATAAATCCAAGCATTAATAATGCATAAAAACTTGAATACGGCTTGAATAATGATTCTTCGTATTTTTTTCGCAGTTACACTATCATTCTGCCTTGCAGAGTAATAATCAGCTTTAAGGTGTACAATTATGATCTGTTGCCTTTTTACTAACTAAAATCCCAAATTCCTATTCTTATCCCTCAAAAATTCAATTATATCACCATTAACTTTTTTTGTAATTTGTTTTCCGTTTATATCCTCTTATGTAATCCTTTTCGATATCAATTATACCTACCTACATAAGGTATAGTACGTATTGCTACATTTTAATTACTTTCCTAGGCAGTTGTAGGTATTTTTGTAAAAGGTATCGTTTGGCAGATAAAATTTTCTTTCGTTTACAAAGCTCCAAAAATACATTGCGTTTAAAATTTCAATGATTCTATAAGAAATTCCCGCGTTTCCACTCAAAATTTTAGCTTCTAATGAAAGCAAATTACGTATGATTTTTTATATTCTAACAAAAATCTTATCAGAAGACTGGAAAGGCGAGGTCATCATGAGTAATAGATCGTCAAAGGATTCTACTAATGATATGACTGTTTTTGTAAAGATTCAAATGAAACTGATTTTAAAGGGTAAAAAAATTTATTAAAAGGTATCACCTGTCAGTGTTAATCTGTCAAAGTGCAATACGTTTAGTAAAATGTTACAGTCCTTGTCCTGGAGAAAACTGTTCGAATTTGACCAGAAATACTAGGTCAATGTCAAAGCGTCAAAAAAAAGAATAAATAGAGTACTACCGTGTTTCGTAGATTATCAATTTTGTCGTTAGTTAACCTTGGACCATTATTATTTTGTTTGTTGTTTGGTGTATTAACATCAACCGTGTTTACAATAACGCTCAATTTCCCAGTGATCTACACCTTTTCTACATAAAAGAGTTTCTCCGATCACCAGGGCCCGGGGTATCGTTTCCGGACATAGGTCAAAAGAGCCTTTTCTCGTAGGAGTAGAGTCCATGAACACCGCCCTCGTGCTGTGCTGATGGAGTTCTCTTCTCGAAGCGGAGCTTTCCGTCGTATGTAGACTCCTGCAGATGTTGAGTGTTGCGGACACCCATGTCCTGGTAGCTGTGACGAATTCCAGTTTCCAAATAGGGGAGAAAACGGAGAACAGATCCTTTGTCGACAATGGATCCACTCACACCCTGTGCTACCATGAGGCGGTCGTCCCCAGAGTGGAAGTAACGGTTCATGGCTCCACTGCCGCCGCTTGGAGCTGCAGATTTAAAAAAAATTAAAAATTAAATTAATATAAGCCTATTCATTCATATAGGTACGTTATGTAATTTATATAATTGCTATTTTTGTTACCTTTAGAAGTAGCAGCCTTTCCGGAACTGCCAGCTGAAGCGTCCTTCCTCTGCATAGCTTCTAAGCTGCCCATTCCCCTGTACTTCTTTAGCCTGACTCCATCCGCGAAAAAGTAATCCCCTGGAGCTTCAGTAGTTCCGGCAAGCATGGATCCCATCATAACTGTGGAAGCGCCTAATGCCAGTGCCTTCACAATATGTCCCACACTTTGAACTCCACCATCAGCAATCACTGGAATGCCTCTGGAGCTAGCGTATTTGGCAACACTGTAGACAGCAGTTGCCTGCGCCCTTCCCACAGCCATTACCTCTTGGGTAATACAAATGGAGCCGGAACCCATTCCAACACGAAGACCGTCCGCTCCAGCATCAATAAGATTTTTGGCCTGGGACTTGGTTACCACATTCCCAGCAATTAACTGCAAGTTCGGATACTTCTCTTTAGTTAGCCCGTCCTTGTTGAGAAATAATTCTGAACAGGACATCCCATCAACGAGGTCTTCGTCGGAGCCTCCGACCCCATTCATTTTCGTGGTGCCGTTCATTCTCGTTGAGTGCGGAATTTTGGATGATTTTATGTAGTGACTTCTGCCAAATAAAAAATACCAAATCATTATTAAAAGCTACTCCCTGCAGATTTCGCGATTGAAAACCTGACATGAAAAATTCTATTGTACTTACAGCACTACGCCAACTCTTTCCCACAAAAAAATAACTTTAAAAAGTACCAGCGATCTAAGTCGCAAAAATATGTTGGATTTTTGGTGCGCAGCAGTATGCTTTGCACGTGTACCCCTACCCCTACAATATTCTAAAGCAATATGGCTCTCTACTGTGTTCCAACTTCAAACTTTCCAAGGCGTGTGTAACAATGTGCTGCTTGCTAAAAACTAACTACGAAAACGCAAACGCAGCGCACTGGCTGTTTTCAGTGTAAGATAAACTTATCTCGGTAAATATTTTTTGATAATTGTTATCAGTATGGAAGCTCAATGTGTACTGACTGCACTCTGAAAAATATATTTTCGGCAAGGCGGACAGAGAAAGAGTGTAAAAGGAGTAAACAGTGTAAACCGGAAGTTATCACTCTGTCCAAGAAAAACTTCAAAAATATCAGTGACCTGCGATATTTCTTTTTTTGTAAACTGTACTGGGAAAAATTAATGTCTATGAACTCTCGTCCCCTCCGCCGTCTTTTGTCCTTCTTTTTCTAAATATATTGCAACCAGAAGGTGAGCTCGGGAAAAGGGGTTCTTGTTCTTCTTTAAATAAATACTGAAATGGTGAGAAAAGCGCGTGGAAATCAGAGTAAAAATGAGGACTTATACAGCCGCTCCGCCAGAGTTTTGTTCTGACATGTGGCAAAATCCAGACTGAGGCTCCTGAGATGTTCACCCTTGCTTAAAATACCAAGATGAGCCGACGAAACGAAAGTTTCGAAATAAATTCTTATTCCTACCGACACCAATCGTCTCTGTCTGGGTTATCCTAGCAATGCCTACACAATGCTAAAAAATTCAGAAAGCAAAAAAATATATGCTCACCTCACCATCCCATGTTTCTGGTATTCACTCTTCTCAAACGTTTTGAAAAGTACATGTAGCCCCAACTTATTTACACTTTCTCGATAAGTGTATGATCATGCAGACAGTACAAATACTATTTTGGAGAGGATAATGATTCCGATTACCGAGAGTAATACTGAGTCATCAATTATTTACAGAGGAAGTGGTAAAATTAGCTTACTTCTCCCTACCAATACGTAATGTGCATACCTAGTAAAAATTGCATGAGATGGTCGCTAATACTGTGATAAATGATAATTCGCTCATATTTTAATTTTATGACATCTCCTCCTTTCTGCAGCCAATGCAAGCTGTCGTCCAGCGTGGAAAACTACAAAAATAACCGATTCAGATCTGACTCCAAGATAAAAGTTTATGAGTGTCAATTCTGCAAATGTCGGGGGCGGAAATCTTTAACTCGAAATCTTTCCCTGCAAAAATAGTCGGTCATAAAATGTACTAATCCAGCAGCTTACTAATCTGTAGTGATTATTTCTTGGATATTTGGACAGGATATCTGAGGGCAGCTGCTGCGGACTGCAGGTGAAGCATAAAATATTACGATGCAATTTAGCGTAAGAGGAATGCACTTACCAAGTAGTCTTTGTTGCGCACTAATTGCCATGTAAGATGCACAACTGTGTGGGAAAAGGATCATAAAAGTGGCTTAGTTCTTTTGGAAACTGTCTCGTAAGTGAAATAAATGTAAAAAAAATGATACTTTCAGTGCGAGCAGAAATTAAAGACAGGATAATATGTTGGCGACATGAACTACTGTGACTTTGCACTGGCACATGTAATTTTTTTTTTGCGCACTTAAGACTTAAGTAAAACTCCACTCAAACTTTCATTTTTTTGCTACATGCACAAAGAAAGCAGATAAAATAGGCTTATCTCTGTTAGCACATTTATGTATGTACTGAAAAAATTTGCTGAATTTAGAAGCACTGGGAAATGGGAATACCGAAGACTCTATTCACTATTTGCAATCAGCTCAGTATCAGAGAGAGAGAGTAAACACATGTATTTACGGCAAATATAGCAATACACCTGATCTAGTGGAAAATAAATGTGCGATATTCCACTTCATGTCCACACTCCACAAAAAAACATCTAAGTTCGCATAGGACAATGTTAATACAAAAAAATAATATTGTGCATTCGCAATGCTCGCTTTTTTACGTTCCTTTTCTCACTCTCATAGTCAGTCTCAGCTCAGCAGGAACTTCTGTCGGGTCTTTACGGAGAAGTTACTGGAAGCATGCACTTCTTCATTCTTTACAGCTTTATTATTGGAGTCGGCAAAAGTAATACCGTGAACTTCGCAGAAAAGCTACACAAGCTGCATAATGCATGGGCAGGCATATGCTATTGCTAACATCACATCATCCACTGCTATCAACTATTGATGAAGTTTCGTTTTCTCAAGGAGTGAAGTCATTCCGGATGTACTATTGCTGCTCACAGGATAAAAAAAATATATGCAGCCATGCTAAATAATAAATAGCGTGATTGCCTAGCGCCTTGTGGCTTGCAACCTTTTAAGCATCATGGAGAATGCATAGACTTTTTTTTACGTTTTAAGAAGACTGTTTTCTTGCTCTGCGATGAGAGGCATTATACATAAAAAAGGAATAATTTTACTGAAATGGAATACGCTGCAGACTTGAAATGAAGTGAAAAAACAGAGACAATTAAGTACGAGATATGCAAACCTGGCCGGGTTGTTTTTTTATTTGCGCCCGGTAAATAAGAAGAAATGCGTCAGCTCAAAAGTGCAAATTAGTTTGCATTTGCACGAAATGTTTTAGCGGATGCATGCCAGTGTTGCTTTCAATTGCACATTCCAATTTGCAACTACAAGTTCAAATAGATTCTGAACCGGGTTGGGCTTTATGCAATCCGAATATTTTACTTTTGCACTTACCGAGAATGGAAGTAGGAAGCAAGTTTGCCTCTCTTCCTAGATATTTTTGGCAATTTCGCGAATCAGTTACTAGTAGTGCAATGGACGATAGCTCAAGTTTTTGCGTAATGTACTAGTAATACTACATATACAGTAATGAAATGAAGACATGTGCTAGTGACTAGTGATTAATGGGATAAATTCCAGTTACGCAATTGTCATTGCTGTCAGGTAAAATGTAATTCAGAAATCCTGTTCCAGACAGGATAGCAGTAGTTCATGACTGGTATTTACCAGCAAGTTTACAACTTACTTTAAGATACAAGTTTCCTAGAAGCCTCTAGTAAAATACAAGAAACCAATCAAGGCTAATACTGCTAAAAGGATTTCATTCTTTCCTCGAGGACAATTACGATTCCGATTATGCAACGTTGCCTAATGTAGATTGGAACAGGTTTCATTAGTCTGGAATCAATTTCCAACGAAATCAATACGAAAAACTAGTTACCTACATACCTGCCTAATTTAATTCGGGTTTTCTACTGGTTCAAGGTCACACGGCGGCCTTCCAAACTGATTTACATTACCCATTTCAAAATACATAATTCCTCCGCCAAATCTACCTAAACAGAAAAACTTCCCAACTGCAAAAATAGAACGCAAAAATCGAGTCTTACCAAAATCTCAGGCGTCAACCACTTTCGTCTTTTCCATAAACTTTTGTGCAAACCGGTCAAAAATTTCTAAGCGTCTCACTGCAACAAAGGCCCAATGCCAATCTCAACAAGTTATGAAGCGTCCTCGTCCTTTTAGCAGCTACGTTGATCCCAAGCAGATAAGCACTATTTTTGGAGTTGTGTCCACTTCCAAGAAAAGCAGTCAACTGAGAAAGGAACGCACTCATCTTCCGCATGGAGTTGTGTCCACTTCCAAGAAAAGCAGTCAACTGAGAAAGGAACGCACTCATGTTCCGCATGATAAAGCCACACCATCCTAAAATTCCAACAAAATCATTCTTGCACACACACACACTCCCCAAGAAGAGCAAACACCCCGATAAGATACCACGATAGTACCAGTCGCGTCTGCTGGAGAGCAAAAATGCATAGAATGGACTTCTCTGGGACGTTGCGTGGTCATCCAATTACATACAAAATGTATATGAAGTCAGCCCAAACATTCTTTCTGGCTGCGATTACACAACAAGTAACAAAGCACTTTTTTTAGTATGACCGTGAGGAGACAAAGTAGTCTCTCGTCGCTCTAAAAAAACTGGTCTTCCTCATATCGCAACTTTCCTATTATCTTCCCCTCTCACTTAACTATACCTATTCTCCAGTTTTCTTGGTGGAAAGGCAATACATTGTATCAGACCAATCCTTAAAACTGGTCTTCCTCATATCGCAACTTTCCTATTATCTTCCCCTCTCACTTAACTATACCTATTCTCCAGTTTTCTTGGTGGAAAGGCAATACATTGTATCAGTCCATTCCCATTCAAATGGGGATGCATACAGCAGCCTGAAATCAAGAGAGAATAAGCAGCTAATCCTTAAAAAGGCTTCTTTATTTGAAAAAAAAAGGAGTAGTTGAGTAGTAGCTACTTTTTTTAAGGAAGAGACTGACAAACGTGAAAAAATATCAGCCATCAGTCCAAGAAAGCAATTTCATAAAATATGCATGCAGAGAGGACTACCTAACATTTTACTTCATTCCATCAAAATCCTATATTGGAGCATGCAGTTAAGTGAGCTTGTAAAAAAAACGAGAACTGAGCCGGTTCATTCGCAGGAACTTGTATAGCTGTTATATGTTGTCTGGAGATATTTACCAAGTAAAAAACAGCACATTTAAGAAAATGCACTTATGCTGATGACTTCTCGGAAGAGATACGAACGCTACGTAGTAGTAAGCACATGTTGTGAACTTTCCTTTGCCTACCTAAAATCCTGTCAGTGTCAGTAATGATGGCTTTACTCAATCAAGCAATCTTTTGTTATTATCAATGCAATGCATTCCATACTATTTACGGCGAAGACATGTACAGCTTGTATGATGTACCCAGAAAAAAATAATCCTATTAAGTGATTAAGCCACACTTACTGATTATCGAATGTCAGTTTTCTATTTTGAATGGCTGCATGAAAGCATGAGAACGAGTTTCTCGCTGACGTACTCGTGTTTTCTGCTGTCTTTGCTTTTAAAAAAAGGTTTTATTCTTTTCCTGATACCATTAGAATGTGCTGCAGTCAGCAAGAAAATATATTTTGTATTAGACTAGGTATCTTTTAAGAATTTATTGCAAAGCTACTATTTACTACAGGAGAAGTATCATGAGAATAGGAGGTAGTGCATAGTACACACAAATCAGTTAGTTATTCTGAGAATTAAGTCCCTTGACACGACAGGACTCATCAGGAGCGGTACAGTACATATAGGTATTAGCAATTGGCATTGAGGTACGAATAATATGCCTATTAGCTATACAGCGACTTTAATATCTTAAGCTCCTTTCCCATTGAATTTGCTAATTTTTCTGTTTCCACTTCATCCAAAATTCCCGATGCCGAAATTACAGCTACACGCAAATGATCCTTGTAGCTGCTTACACAGAATGTAATTCCTGCAAAATATGAAAATAAAATTCACACCGAAAAATTGCTATCTGAAATATTCACTTTGATTTCTTACCAGTATCCCCTCTCATTGTTCCAACTGAAAATACAAATTCGAAACATTCCCGCTTCCCTACTGAAAATCCGTTCCGTTCTCCAGGGATATTTACTAATGTGATGGGATATATTGATAGGGCTTCCCGGACGTACATTTCCCGTATCGGACTAAAGAGACTAGATATGAGGTATTTGTAGGGCTCCAGATATTTGTCAGAATTGGAGATCTTCAGATCTTTGAAGGCTTCATGACATCTATGAAGTCTTCGTGCCGTATTTTTTTCGTCCGTTGGCAAGGACAGGGCTCCAACTCTCCTAAAAAAAAAAGTAGCATTAAAACATCATCTTACTTTTTTGCTTGTCTCTAATATAATGATGCCATTTTTCTTCTACTTACGTATGATTGCATAATATTTCTGGGTGATTATCCTTTGGCACAACATAAGCTGAAGCTAATGCTCCAACATCGGGACGGACTTTCTGGATTGCTCCTGATACGACAGCTGCAACAACGGAGGAGGTCGTTCCGCCACTTTTTCTTGCCACTTCTTTAATGTCATTTAGTGGCAATTTTGGAGACAGTTTAACCGACTGCGGCGCCAAGTCAGTGGACTTTCTTTCAGAGCGCTTAATTTTCAAAGAATGGCTCCAAAATGCATAAATGTGTGCAAGAATATTTACTGCACTAACTGCTAATTTTATGGGCAACATTGGAAGACTATCGGGCTGCGCAGCAGGTTGAGGCTCCGCCGTTGTCAAAGATTGCTCTCCCAAACACTCCACAAACAGCTTCAGCACTGACTTGGGATCCCCCATGGAGTGGTGAAATCTTGCAACGACCAAGGTTTTCCTTTCATTCCAGTTTTGGCTAATCTTATAATCGTTAATAAGAATCAGCTCCCAAGGACTTCTGCCAGGAGAATATGACTTATTCATCATATTCTCGTGAAGGGAAGACAAATTTGGCTGCTCATTGCTGTAAAATTCTTCGACAATGTGATTTTGGATGTCAAAGTTTGGATCATTTTTCCAAAATGCATAACCCATGAAGGACACTGGAAACTGCTTTAGTTCTGGATAACGTATAGCCCTTGTCGGCGATGAGGGAGGTTCCTCCAAAACGTTCGTTTTAAAAAGAGATTGCAACTCCGATAATGCAATGTAATCCGCTAGCTCCATTGTGCTAACTACAGAGCACTTTGGAACGTTTCCTTCCTTCCTAATACACCTCTCCTCTGCCATTGCATTTGCCCTTGCTGGAAACACATTGCCAAGGTCGGGTTTTGTCAACCGTGCAAGAAAGATGACAAACCGACGGTAGAAATAGAGAGGAAGGAAGTAAACGGGTAGAATAACGAACACACTTACGCCAATTAATAGCGAGCGTAATTGCTGGAAGAAAGTGTCTCCCATTTCCCCGTTTTTTAGTATTATTGCTCGTAAACTTGCTACCAAAAAATGGCACCTGAATTATGCCACCTTCCACAACAATTTGACCAGGTTTCAATTGAATTGATTATTTCAGTAGGATTTCTAAGTAATAAGTAATGAGCCTGAGTGGAATCAAAGAAAAAATAGAGGCAAGAAAACGTAGTTTCCAGCTTGTGAAATTCTCCTTTCCATGCATAAAAGTACGTGACTGATTCATATATCGTCCATTGTAATAACCAATTGTAATCGCTCTTTTCTACTGAAGAATGAGATATTTCACATCTAATGATGATGACTGTGTCGAATTTGATTTATTTTATGTCCGTGGTATTTTCACAAAATATTTTGCGTAACTGTTAGCTTTAGCTTTTTTAATCGATTCTGAGCAACTGCGTGAGTTTTGTGGTTACATAAAAAAATAGAAAAAATCAATTTTGTACACGTTCCCGTCATTAATAGCAGAGTTTTCTTAAAACATTGAGCTCCTTTTCCATCGCACTGGCAAGCTTCTCTGATTCGCTCTCTTCCAATACTCCCCCTTTCGAGATTACCGCAATGCGTAGATAATCTCTGTAGCTATTGGCACAGAAAACAATTCCTACGAAAGAATTATAAAAAACATTAGTACTGAAGTGTTCCTTTTGAATCCACAAATTTGAATTTCAGTTATCCCAATTCCAACCTGTATCTCCGGTTAGTGTCCCAACAGATAATATAAATTCCGAGCACGTCCGCCCCCCAACCGCAAATCCTTTTGCTTCTCCGGCAATATTTGTTACAGCGACAACGCTAGTTGAGAGCATCTCACGAACGAATATCCTTCTCACTGGATTAAAGAGCTTGCCTAACTGACACAGCCACGGCTCCAAGAATTTATCGACATTGGAAGCTTTCAGCTTCTTAAAGTTAGAATGGCATTTGTGAAGTCTCCTCCGTGGGATGTCCTCACCAGTGGGTAGTAGCAATGAACCAAACGACCTGTATACATAATTTAGGTTTACAATTTAAGCTAAACCAAACACCTAATTTTATAGTGTATACCCTAATTAAATTACTTACGCATGATTACACAGAGTCTCGGGGTGGTTATCCTTAGGCAATATGTAGATTGAATACAGCTCCCCGATGTCTGGTCTCACTCTTTGAATGGATCCTGAAATGATTGCTAAAATAACGGAAGCTCCCGTCCCACCACTTTTCTTTCCAACTTCTAAAATATCTTTCAAGCACAGTTTAGGTGACAATCTAACAACTTGATGTGACAAGTCGCTTCGCGCTCTATTCCACCGCTTTATTTTCCATGGATGTGTCCAAAATAGACAGGTGTTTGCTGAAAGGGTCAAAAACAGCACTATGTATTTTACTACAGTTAAAATAATTCCGTCTCGAGTTGGCGACTGAGGCTGAGGCTGAGCTGTTGACAGAGATTGATTACCGAGGCACTCCACAAACAACTTTAATATGGACTTGGCGTCAGCCAAGGAATGGTGAAATCTTGCAATAATTAAGGCTTTATTTTCACTACTATTTTGATTATAGAGGTCCGCATCGCTACGATAATTATTGATAAGGACAAGCTCCCATGGACTTCTCCTCGGAATGTAGGATTTGTTGATCATGTCCTGATGAATTGAGGATAAGTTTGGTTGCTCATTGTTGTAAATCGCTTCGATGATGTGGTCTTTAATATCAAATTTGGGGTCGGGTTTCCAAAATTTGTATCCCATGAAGGAAACCGGGTACTGTTTTAGCTCTGGATACCGTAAAGAGTCAATAGAGTTATTGTTAATAATATTCTTCGTTGTAAGTGGGGATGCCCACCTCTCGAGTACGTTCCGTTGAAACAGGGAACGCAGTTCTTCCAGCGTGATAGCTCCCTCCAGCTCCATTGAACTGACCAAGGAGCAGTTAGGAACATTTCCTTCTTTTTCAATGCAGTCTTCCACGAGAATGTCCACTGGAGTAAATATTTTCCCGAAGTTGGGTCTTACAATCCGAACGATTAATAGCACGATGCGGTGATAAATGTAAATCGGGAAGAAACATATTGGCCAGATTGTAAGTATTGAAATGACGACTAGTAAGGAACGTAAATGATAAAAGAAATTGAACGTGTATCTCATTTTCCTCAAGTTTTTACTAGGATAACGAATCTACTTAACAGTCTGAATCTGGCGTTTTCGATACATAATCAATACAATACTAGATTTTCTAAAACTTTGTCGTTTCTTGTAACACAGTTTAACTGTACTGAAGAAAATGATTGTTGACCAATCTTCAAACGTTTCACATTCTTCATTGTGTTGGTCAATGATATATAAATAATTTTCATTATAACTGGCAAAGTAAACGAAAAAAATATTTTTAAGAATATCAAAGCAGACTATCCCATGATTTCTCCTATAAGAATACCAATTAATCTGCTTACATAAAGAAGATACATTAAAACAATAGCATTTTACGCATGTTTTGTACAAAAAAGGAGAAAAATTCATATATAAATAACACAAATAGTGAGAGTTTAAATAGTGCACAAATGTTTTTGCTTTCATAAGGTAGGCACTATAACGTTATTGAATTATTGTGAACTTTATGAAGAACGGAAAGCCCTGCAATTGTCGTATAAAGCCACAATAAAGCAATTGCTTATCGCTTCCTGTCATCTTAGTAATAAAGTTTACGACTCACCGTGAGACTTTTACTTGGTACAGGTCAGGTATGTTCTTTTAATTGCATGGGATATAATGTGTCAATGCTCGCAACTTCTTACAGTCAGTAGTAGTAATAGTAGAACAAAAGTGACCCGATGCCTTCTGCCTTCATAAGAGGTGCGTGGAGGCACTTTTTTAGTAGGTCGAGACTGTACAGGCTGTAATTGTGTTTTGTCGTAGGTTTAGGTAAATGCTGCCTTTTATTAGTGCGCACCTAAAACAGTCCAAATTCAATGAGCCATTGACATTGTGCCATTAATAAACACTTTTCTTCACTTGCTTTCAAAGTATAAAACAGTTTTATTGGCACTACTTGCTTAAAACTATTCTGCCATAAAGTTATCAACACATTATGCAGTATTACTGATTATTTTAAGTGCATCAAACAGCAAATTCCCCACTACCAATATCTGCATTATCACATTTTTGTTTCATTGCAAATTCATATAAAGTCTCTAGCTCGCTGCAAATGTACTGGTTCAACTCCTCCAGCTCCTTCCTGTCCATACATGCATTCTCTGCAATTGTTACGATTCTGATGTGATCATGATAGCTGAGCACGCAAAATCCGAGACCTGAAAGAAGTAACGTAAATTAAAAAAATATTAAAAATGAATCTGAATATGTTGAATTTATTGAAGGGAGCTGTACTAGATTGCTTTTACCTGTCACACCGAGTAACCCTCCAGCAGCAAAGTCTTTTGTAGCAACGTCCAGGTCCTTATAGTTGAGAGGAACTGTTGATCCCGGGAAGTTTGTCATACCCGCCGAAAGTGCCCGATTTGTAAAAAGATGTTTGGGAATAGGACTAACCTGCGGTGCAAATATTCTTGTTGCAAAAGAAACGAGGTAAGGGAATGCTGATCGTTTCGCCTTTTGAAAATATTTGTCCGATGACTTTAGTCTTTTTAGGGAGCTCATGAACTGATCCGTTGGAAGTTCAAGAAACGCCATTGTCCTAAATAATTTCAGAAAATATTTAAATTCTACCTACTAGTGTTTTATTAAATGAATAAATGACGCCGGATGTAGTGCTTACGCATGATTTCGGAGTTTATACGAATGCCCACTCAATGCCGGGAAGGCAGACGAAAAGGGAAGCTTCTTGATATTATTTGGGAGCTTCTTTGACTTCAGAGTATTGGCTATTCCTGCACTTATGCAAGACAAAAGTACAGCTGTAAAGCTGACGCCGAACTCGTCCCTCACCAGTTTAAATTTGCTGATTGGGAGTAATCCTGATCTATAATATATTTGGCGCCAAGTTTTATTTTCATCTGGAACTATGAACGGCGTCTGCAATGGAATGGAAGTTTTAGAAATAACGTAGCCAACATCGCGAAGTATCTTAACCGGAAGCATAGAAAATTTCACTAGCTTCGAAAGAAACTTCGAGTCTTGATGAACACCTGGCTGCTTTGCTTTTGAAGGAGTTGCCACCAGACATTTTGACAAAGGTATTTCTAGAAGACCTTCACATATTGCGGAGAAAATGGCAAACCCGTCAGCAATGGAGTGATGAAATCGAAAGACTAGTACTGATGAGACCTTCCCTCCTGGGACGGCATCGGAATTTCTGAAGTTACTCACTAAATGAGCTTCCCACGGACTTCGATTGCTCGGGAATTGCTGGTTTAGCAGATCTTCATTAAGGGAACAGACAAATTTCTCGCATTCCTCTTCCGACCAATCATCCTTGCAACTGTGATGCTTTACATGATTGTCCAAATCAAACTCTGGATCCCTTTTCCAAAAGAAATATCCCATCCAATGTGTAATGTACTGCTGAAATTCAGGATACCGTGGTCCACCCCCATTTGGATTCTCCCCATTGACCCATCTTGTTCGAACCATTTCCTGAAACTCTTCGAATGTCAACGTTCCATTAAACACTATACTTGTCACAATGGCACACCTGGAAGGTAATTTCCTGCTTTTCCCCTTTAACTCAGTTGCCATTAATGACCCAAGAAGAGTGACAGGCTTCCCCAAATCCTTGCGACATAGTGGTGCAGCAATCTTACAAACTAACACCCGATACAAAAACACGGGCACACTCAAAAGTATATAAATAAGTATAATTAGAAATACCAGCAGTCCTAATAGACATCTTATGCAAGTTCTAAATATTAGCCTGGTATATTTCGCTATATTGCTCATTTTGCACTTTAAAGTTTTTTTTGTGCTGGACACTGAACAGAAACCCTTTTAATTTGTTTGTGGGACCCCTTCCCAAAAATACAGAGCAGCAACATTTATTTACGAAATCTACCTAGTTTCTGATTTTCACATTTGTTTTGCTACATGTCGAGTGGAGAGTGCAGTAATCGCGCTTAAATTGTTATTCCCAACTTGCGCAAGTGGGGCCCAATTAACTCCGATAATCTCTAGCAATCCACTGGAAAAATCGATGGAAAAGGTTTCTGTACCCAACCACCTACTCATGTACAAAATTACCTATTGCAGAGTCCATAGAACGAATATACCCCAAAATATAGTAATTTGTGTTAACAATGCTGACAATTAGCAGAAATTGTTATTTGTACGCTTTACCTAATGAGGCACGGATATTGCACGGGCTTCCCTATCAAAGCTATCAAGTATACAATTATATCAAGTTCAAGTAAGGAAGATTATTCCTTCTTGCGTACCAGACATTTCCAATTATTTATTCTGATGCAAGCAACTAAAGGTAATTATGCTTGTTTTCATTTTCAGAGCACGATGAAAAAGATCTGGAGAAAATCACACATTGTTTGAAAGACTTCAACTTCCCAGCCAATGAACAAATGCAATCGCGTAGCGCAGTGCCCAAAGGACAATGGAATGTCGACAGCAGTTAGAATTTACACAAGGTTAATTTTAAGACAAGTTTCATTAAAAGTTGGGTTTATTGACCTTTTAAAACATTATGAAAATATGATTTTTTATATTTATTACATTCTCGGCTCTAGCCAGGAGCAACTTTTTTCATTATTTTTTGTATATTCCAGCAAATATGTGCATTTCCCAGATCATCATGTCACCACTAATTTTCCCGCCAATTCATCCAAATATTCCAGCTCGTCACAAAATGCATTATTCAAGTTAGTTAGCTCTCTCCTCGTCATGCATGCGT
>JAHZND010000908.1:0-18082 GCA_027744115.1 Acrocyrtus sp. NNG-2020
ACGATGCTTTTTTTGTGATGATCCCATATCACTTTGAGTGAAGAAATAATACGCGCATTTCCCTTTAGCACGCCACACCACTATCATCTCTTACCACATCCCATCACCAAACGGATATTTAATGTTTGCATAAAAAATCATTTCATTTTTATGGAGTGCACAAGGGAACGAAGACGATTGTTTTTTTCTTCAGTATTATATCTGTAATAGTATGGTTTCACGTAAATAAGCATTATTTTTCCCTCTCATGATGATCACAGGTTATATGTTATTCCGGGTATCGACGATATGCAGTGATCAGTGCGCATTCTAAAAAAAGTTTTGAAAAAAAAGAGTGAGAAATAGCAATAGCTTCAGAAAGATGTAGTTTGTTGCTCCTGACTAAGCTTTAGTGGATGCATTAAAAACGCTATGAATGAGCATCAGAGAGAGAGGGAGAGGGAGAGAGATGCGATATGATACCCGAAAATAATACGTTTTCATGATACTCTTTGAAATGATGTGTTATTTAGGAGAACCGGAGACGAGAATTGCAAAGTGTGCTGTGATATGGTATGCTAGAAACTGATAAGATCAGGGAAAGTTCAGGCAGTGCAACTTTTTTTTGTAGAAATCAGTTTCATTCCGTATGATGTTGATGTATGATATTATATAGCCGTATAGCCTGCTGCACGGTATTAACTCTTAGCGGTTATTATGGTACCAGTATGCTGATGCTGGTGTGAAACTGAAGTGGTATAAGAATCGTAAGAATGTTCCGCTCTCCGCAACTGAAACTTATTATATATAAATTTTTTGTAAACTTGCGCTTTTCGGTTGTTACAAAAAAAAAGTTGCATAAGAAGAATGCATAATTTTTTTTACGTCGGTCCATATATCACTTTGAAATCAACATACCACTTTTTCTTAATCTTTGGGAGATGCTATCTTATTCATTTTGAATTGAAATCGTCATCATGAAGTGACATCATGATTTTCATGTGGATCATCACCATTCCTTTCAAGTGGATGTGTGGTCAATTATGTAAATATCTTAGTCAGCTTATGAGCTGGCGTGTGTGCGAGCTAAACTTCATGGGATAGTTTTGTTCAGTTGCTGAGGTTTTGTGTCGGCGAAAATTAGTCAGTTTTAAAGGAATATAAAAATAATAACGAGACGGAGACACACACACATTACAAGCGCACACACATGACAGAAAGACGCTCTTCCACGTACAGTATGGTAGCGAAGTTCATAAAAATCGTTACTTTGGATCGTGAGGATTGATAAGAAAGAGATAAAATGTTTTTTTTTTCAGTAGGCTCTATCTGCAATTCGCTTTTTTGAAAAAAGAAATGTTATATTTTCCATATAAAAATGACAAACCGATGGGTATGTGCGCGCAAGGTTTATATGCGCAATTGCTCCTTTCTCAGTTATTCTGGTTATCTTCCATTTATCTTCATTTCAACTGAAAAAAATGGCACAACATCACAGTATAAAAGAGTGCATGTATAAGTACTATAAATGTTATGACGAGAGTGAGACGATGACCTGCAGAGGTTATGAACCTNGCATGTATAAGTACTATAAATGTTATGACGAGAGTGAGACGATGACCTGCAGAGGTTATGAACCTTTTTTTCCTTAATTACATAACTTTTTTTGTTATGTCAATGTCTATATCGCGACCAAAATCTAAAAAAAATCATTTTTAATAGCGATTCCTATACGTAAGCACACATTTTTCACGATGAAAATTAATCTGTGCATGCAAATAGACATGTACCTATCAGTGTTCAAACAAGTGATTGGAATGACACTGACTTTTTTTTCCTGCTGTAAACTTAAACTCTTTTCTGCAGAGATGAAATTGAAAACTGGGAGCGTGGCTCTTTAGGTACAATTTTGACATCTTGTTTACAGATTTTTAATATGAGGTAATGATGACTGCCTTTAAAAAAATGAGTTTTTTCAGATGCAGTTGCCACTGCAGCTTGTGCAGCCAGAGCAAGACATTATTTAAGCTGCGACGTGTGTGTCGATGTAATTTTCCCTGGAAAATTTGATAACTGAAAAGTATTACGTCATATTCTTGTTCTAATACATATCATATGCGGAAAAAACAGGAGAGAAATTTGAAGGAACTCATTTTTCTCCTCACTACTCATTTCTTCACTGTGTAATATTTAGCGAGAGGGGGGGAAGTATCGAGCTGAAAAATCTTCCACACTGATTTCCTCCATCCATCTATGTAAAAAAAATTATTTTTTGTTGAAGGAGGCTAGTCTGCTAGCACAACTGAAGCGTTCGAGAATTTCTCTCTTAACTTTCTCTTCATTTTCAGTTTTCTCTCTCCTTCTTCTGCACTTGAAAGATTTGATCCATTTTCTTTATTGTAATCTGGAGAGCTGTAACCGTGCACGAGGCTGATAAGAGAGGGGAAGAAGGAAGGGTAACTAAAGGCAAGTTTGGCAATATGTGCACTTTCTTCATCATTCTGGATCATAACTACGATACGGAATGAAGATAATGATAATACCATAACTATATTGGGTTTTATGCTTTTATGTCTTCGATAAAGATTCCTTTCTCATCAGCTTCAAGATATATTCCCCGATAAAGGTGAACAAGGACACGAAGATGAATAGTAATCTAGCAGTAGCTCACAGTCAGGCTCCCTTCTCAACTTCCCTTCCCATATCCTCCTCTTTTTCCTACTTTTAGTACTTTTTCAAAGCATTTCATATCGTATTATCAGCATATCATATCTCATCCTTTCTCTCTCTCTCTCTCTCTCTCCTTCACTCCTCTTGTTTTTTCCCTTCTTTCCAAAAAAATGAAGTATTCATGCTGGGAGCTTCTCCAGTTCTAACTTCCGCCTTGGCCATTCTCTCCATATATATATTTTTTTCCATTGCTCCACTTTCCAATCTGCGCCACTTACGTCCTTCATCGCATAACACTGGCTCTAAGACAACATTGCTCATATGTAAATAGCCACATTTCCTCCCAACATTTTTGAAAACTGGAAGGAAACGTACTACTATGAAAGTGGACATATATGATTTCATGTGAAAAGTTGAAGAAAACTGGAGCTCCAGTGTTCCAGTTCTTTCCCTAGAAGGGGAAAAGGATCCGACGCTGCTGCATTGGCTTCTATACTTATCCTGATGACGTCTGATATTGTCAAGAAGACAAGAAGTGGCGCACAGATAGGAAGAGAAGGACTGCTATACATTCTCTGAAATCTTCTTAGATTTTACGATAAATGTGCCTTCTCCTTCTAGTCCTCTCTTATGCTTATTTTATCTGAGAGGAGAAGAAGAAGAAGCGGAGGAGCCTGTAACTTTATTTTTCCCTTCCAGGAGAGACTCTTCCACAATGTGTGCCTTTGCTTTTAGTGCATTGTCAAAATATCATCCTTCATATTACCCGAAAGTATATGATAAAATGATAATAATGAAAGCTTTTTCATATCTATATCTATTACGGAAAAAAAATGTATAACGGTAGCGGTGGGGAATGCACGGTGACTGCTGTTGTGACTCCTTCTCTCCCGTTTTTCGACAACGCAACGCGCTGCTCTTCTTCGGCAGATGAAGACCATTTTTTATCTTGATTCTTATCACTCAAAAAGAAAACTCAATGTAGTGGAGAGAGAAAAGATTTTCTTGTTGTTTTCGTACAGTCCGCGTAAAAATAGTTTTTAGATTCCTTGAAAAAAAATTTTCTATCCTTTTCCTCCGCTAAATGAGTCATGTTTAAAAAAAAGTGGATGTAAAGTGAATCGATTATAATTTCCCGAATATTTGTTTTGTCTAGCGGCTCCACTCTCTAAAACTAAAGTGCTTGCGTATTAGCTTGGAAAAAACTCCTTCTCTCCCGTTTTTCCACAACGCGCTGCTCCTGCTCTTCTTCGGCAGATGAAGACCATTTTTTATCTTGATTCTTATCACTCAAAAAGAAAACTCAATGTAGTGGAGAGAGAAAAGATTTTCTTGTTGTTTCCGTACAGTCCGCGTAAAAATAGTTTTAGATTTCTTGAAAAAAAAAATTCTATCCTTTTCCTCCGCTAAATGAGTCATGTTTTTTTTTTTAAAAAAAGTGGATGTAAAGTGAATCGATTATAATTTCCCGAATATTTGTTTTGTCTAGCGGCTCCACTCTCTAAAACTAAAGTGCTTGCGTATTAGCTTGGAAAACTCTGAAGTTTTTGTATGGGCATTAAAATGAGTGAAATGTACATAACTTTTTTTTGGGAAAAAGGCTCATCTTCATCATCATATCATATCGTCACATGTACGCGTATAGTGCCTGCTTTTTTATGTAATGTGGAGAGGAAGAGGAATGGGAAAAGGAAAACGGCTTGCCAGCAAAACCAGAAGAGAACAAGAGGGAGAAGGAGAGATACTGAGTGAGAGAAAGATGGAGAATAAATGCGGACGGTTATCAGTTCACTCTTCTGTTTGGCTCCGAGTCGGATGGATATTAAGATATTCTAATGACTGTACGATAAGGAAAAGTCTGCAAAATAAAGATAAATTGAAGATAGCTAGCCTATTGGATGGATGATAAAAGCTTGGTCTGGAAACTACTGATAAGACAATGTTTCAGATATGGCAAAAGGGGGAAAACCAGGCAGGCAGAAGAAAAAAAAAGATGGAAAAGGCAGAGAAACGGCGGAAAAGGGGACAGCGACTCGGAGAGAAGTGAAAAAGGGAGACGGGGAAAAATATATATTTTCAGTAGAGGAAAAAGCTCCACACAATAATATTGTACAACACGGCGGCCGGATTCATACAAAAAAAAGTTATAATAAAAAAAATCTCCTCCACATTTAGCTTTTCCACTTCATTCACGAAACTAAAGCATAAAAATGTACCGAGAATAGCTTTTGTGGCTGCACTCCATTTTTACTCCCTATATTTTCTTATAGATGGTGAGCCACTTACGTCACCAAAGCATATCCGCTATGTGTTGGCTACTACAATTATCTAAATATTTTTTAACGTGACGAGCAAAATTGTAAATCAATTAGAGGAAATATAGGCTTCTTATGAAAATCCGTGAGTCAGCCTGTTTCAAAGTTTTCACTTGTAAATAGATTATGGTGTGAGTTTTCTCAGTAAATATTTTTTTGGAATGTGACATTGATATGAAATTGAATCAGCTATGAACGGGTAAATCGCTACTCCCTACAATGTCTTCCAGCACTGTTTGAATGTGTAGTTGCACTTGGACTAGAAATGAATAAAAACTCATCCTTTTTCCCGTTGGGTCCTCGCCATTGAATCAGCGGCCGGAACTAGTTATCTTGTCAAAATATCTTGTGTGTGCGTCTCATTCACTTAAACTGGCTGGATGATACATTCCACTCGGTTTACTCAGAGTCGTTCTAAATATGTATGATATTTTTTTTGGACAAGTTGGAATGAGAAAGATTTTTATTTCTCTGTAAAATGCTGGAAAATGTGATAGAGCGCCGATAATGTCAGCACATGCAGTTCAGTTGCTGCTGCTGCTTCCATAAATGTGTAGAAAATGTATTTTTTATCAGCTATTTCTCTCCCTTGCATGTCTATCCTCTCTTACTGAAAGTTGCACTAGCATGCCAGTCGCCTTCAAATCTAATTGTAAAGCTCTGAGAAGGGTGACTGGCTAAGTATGACATGCGCCTGGCTGCAACCTCTTCAACCTAACCATTGTACTTTTTTTGATCTCGCTTCTCTCTCTCTCCGTCAGTATGTTTTTTTTCATTGAACTTCTCCAGATTTTACAATTCACTATAATGAATTGAGATTGATTTCGAGGGAGCTGAAATTTGAGAATGTAAATTTTGCCTTATTCACGCGCTACACACAAGAAAACGAGGAAATTCCTTGAAATACTAAAATAAAAAAACCTGATTTTCAAAACGCAAGCAAAACTGACTTGTAGCTACCAATCTAAAATAATTCATCCTTTAATTGACTTCTCCTCACCATCACCATATTGCTAGAGGCATGCCACCCCATAAAATTTATTATGTTACCTGTTTTTCCTCACACCAGTCTCATGCCATTCCCTAATAAATTATCCATCCACACTTGCTTCAACCCTACAAAAGACAAGTAAACAAATCACCAGTCAACTCAACCTGTTGTCCTCTTCTCGACATTCTTTTCAAGTGACATAAAGAATGTCTCACTTTCCATCAGTCACTTCACAAAAAATAGCATGCATAGTTCCACTTAACATTTCTCCTCCTGCCACTGCTACACTCTACTCCAGAGGTGTACACCAATTACGAACGGTAGTCACCCAACTGTACGTTTTTCTTAAAAATATAGGGTGAAACGCTTGAATTCCAATGTGTTGTAAAAAACATTTTTTTACTTGTACTTCCCTTTTACCACATTTAGGGCACTTGAAACGATCCTGATGATGTCGATATATTTTTGCTTCCGACGGAATTTTACAGTTTATGTGATCAAAACATTTTAGCTCATTCCTTTCTCCTTACATGGCCTATCAACATCAAATCATCACAATTCACTCTCGGATTTAAAACATATTTTTTACTCTTCTTCTGCTAAAGATAAATTGATTTCCACTCAAATATAATCAATTTGGTCTGCCATTTCAGACAGTTTCAACCAGATTTTTTGGTGCTTTTAACCCAGCAAAGATTTCCTGAGGACATAACGATATTATAGTGCATTAAATTCAATCAGTAAATGACAACAGCATCATCATCACAAGGAAAAAGATGGGCTTGAGCGATCATCAAAGTGCCATTCACAAAAAAAAAGTAGTGGTAAAATTCCATTGGGGAGCTTGAGTAGACTATACCATTTACGGGCTCATATCAATTTATACTCAAACCAGTGTGATTTTAATCGACGTTAACGATTTTTTTGTCTCAGAGTCTTAAATGCACTTTATTATCGTATTTTGGATCGTCTTCATCAAGGCTGCAAAGCTTATATGCTATGTTCCTTTCCTTTTACAACAGTGCATTTGTTTTCATTGACGTAATCTTTAAATTGTCTCTTTCCACTCATCTTTCTTGCCACAAAAGCAAAGGGTTGATAAATAACGCTTGTAACCCTTTCCTGAATGGGGAATTAGTTGAAAAATTGAGTCTGGTCATTGTTTACTCACAACTTATCTCTTATACGGGCTCTTAATACTGTGTAATTTTAATAAGAGACAGTTTTAATGCATTAGCTCCGTCTTCATCAAAGTGTCATTGTCTAGCACTGAGGAAAACCGGTTGGTAATGAACACCACATTATGCCCAACTCCAGACTAATTGCTGGAGAAAGAAGTATACATTGTTTAGGCAAGTTGCGTTTTTATTGAAATGTTTCTCCGAAAAAAAACAAGAGTCACCGCATTTTATAAAACACCTTTAATGAATGCACGCATTTTGACCAATATATCCAAAATTATTTTTGTGACGGATATTTATGAGAAGAGTGGAAAACTATTTCAGATCTGATATGAATGTACATAAGGCTCGTCGTCGGTTGAAAGCGGCTACTGTAAAATATTTCTGCTGTTAATTACCCCACTTTATCCACAAGCATTTTCCTCCAATAATCGTAAATTGTAATGGCGTACGTAGGTATTTTCCCTTCGAAAGCATTTGAAGATATTAGGAGGGCTTCGTCGATGATTGCTTTTACGTAAGAAAGTTATTTCGTTAAAAAAATTCTTTAGTGGAATCCTCAATCATCCACATTTATAATTGCGATTGTTTTCGCTGTCATGCAATAGCTATTACAATTTAGAAATTCCATATCTTGAATTTCATTCCCACTATATCATGAATTTTATAGAGTGACTTGGGGAAAAGTTTTAGATCGCGTGCTTTCATCGACTTAAGCCATATCAAATTCGGAATCTGCTTATTATTTATTTTGAATTATATTCTGGCCAGCACATAGCCCAATATATACCTGTCGTATTAGCACGTAGAACGGAATTTGAAATGAGATACACTCAAAACTCCCTTCCTTTTCTCGTTTTTCCTTTCGCCAACATATTTTCCCTCATTCTTTCCGTTGCAAATATATGCAACCGGCCAGAGCTTTAAGTGTATAATAGCACACCAAGTTACGCGAGAGAACTGCTGCTTACATTACGTATGTGCCTGGTGGGGCACAGAAAAAAGGCCGCCTGCAGTTTTGATATCGCATCTACATTTTGTATAACAGCTTTTCCTTTTATTACTCGCACGTTCAAGTACGGATTGTCATAAATACTGCAAAACATTCTCCTTTCCCTGCCTTTTCTCACATGCACAATCAAAAAATCCACCTAGAGCAAAACGTTACGGCTCCGGTCAAATATTTTTTAATGTCATCAAGTGCAGAATTGTCGAGAGTCACTGCACAATTTATACAGTTCAGAGAACGTGAATTTGAAGAGGAGGGCTGAAATGACATTTTTTATTCAGATTAAAAAAAGGCTTTATAAGATATTAATGCGTGTGCTCTAAGATCGCATAACCAAAAAGGAAGTGAGATTGCGTTAAATATGAATTCCAGTTGGCTATCGGTATTACAGCTAGAGGCGAGGTTGAGTTCTTACATGAAAAAGTAAGGCTAGTGAGAAGGTTTCATAATGCAAGTTGGTAAATTGCATTATTGTTTAAAATGCGGTGTTCAACGAAGTGTGCTCAACACTGTGATACTGAATGCATAATGATGAATTTGGGAAGGAAAAGTTTTTTTACGAACTAATGAATAGCAATCTTATTGAAGTCTGGAAAGCTGTCAAATGAATTTCAAACACGCCTTTTTGCGTATGCAGAAGTAAATGAGGATGTATCAAGATCGCATAAACACGAGAAAAGAAAAGAAAAACAATTGTATACGGTTAATTTCAAAGATTGATTTTGGAAAATAAATTATCAATGCACATTTCAAGGGGAGAGGAACACTTGTGTTCGCGTTTTCACCTGTAAACGGGAAGCGACGCAGTTGGTTTTCATCAGATCACACCTGTCAGGTATCCTGACTCCTTTTCTTTGGCAATCAAACGAATCAAAAACGAAAAGGAAAGGTAGCGGTATACACTTAATTACTTCCAGCCTCAAAATTTTCACTCCTCACTTGTAATGAATTATCACGGAAAAGTTAAAATAGCGACGATATTATGTGATAGAGACTCAAGTTTTAATGTGATTTTTGATTGACAGAATTTACCCAAGATTTTTGTCAATTGTCACAACACTCCTTGAGAGTTTGTCAAAAGCTGTCAGCTTCGATTAAAATATTAAGGGTAAAACTGACAGGTATCAAAAAATATCCTGAGAAGACTTCTATTTCTTCTACGATAGGAAATTATCAATATTCTATAAATTGACGTCATCGCACGCGAACATCAAAAGCGCCAGCTCCTTTTCCTTCAACCTAATAATATTACAGGTAGTATAATTATGTGATGCGTAGCTGATTCCACTGTCATTCATCCAATTTTATTTTATCACTTACTTTTTAGCACAAATGGCCCAAAATCCATCTTCCTCAAGGGAATCACTAATTCAGGATTTACGAAATAAAAAATTGTTGGGCTGCTTACTCATTTTTCGTACAGAAGGCCTAATAAAATATCCTTCTTTCATTTCCCTACCTATCCAATTTACATCTCGGCTTTCAACAAAATGAGAAATGAGCTAGTAGTAAAATAAGTAGGGGACAGGACTACAGAACTATGTCTGCGAACGTGATGCAGTCGACGTTGATGATTAAATCAGGTTGATGATGATGACAATGAGACGCCCATTGTCGATAACAATCTTGACTTTTATTCTTCATGTAAAATGTTCCTCAACAATGTGATGGCAAGCACAGAAACGTTCATCAAAAAAAAAGTTCTTCCCTTGTTTTCCTGTCGAGTTTGTCTCTCTGCTGCCTTTTTGCTTTTTTACACTAGGAAAAATATAAAATGTACATGCAACAAGTTCACAAGAGATGTACTTTTTTTAATCTCCTGCCGAGTGTAAATCTTGTTGAATGTGCTTCTTAACTTTTAGATTCATTTTTTAGCTGATGATAATGTATCAATCTTTAAACGGACAAGGATCATCCTTCTTTTTATTTAGATTGCCTTTTTGTTCTGTTCCCTGACTTGATGTATCTACAATTTTATCAGTTTTGTAGTTCTCAGATACGCCCCGTGTTTGTTTATTTTAAAAATAAGTTTTTTTTCTCTCCCTGCAGAAGTACTAGAATTATACTTATTTTTTTATCTGTTGAAAATGCTCTCGTTATATTGATAAATAGTGTCCGCTTGCAAGTACCTAAACTGTCCCATCTCGTTTTCGTCCCTACTTAATCGATTTTTGTTCCCTCATAATTTTTTTTACTGGGGCATTGTTTAAAAATAAAACCTGAGAATTTAGGCCGCTATCAAGGTTAAATATCAACGTAAATTTCAAATTTAAATTGCAATAAAATATTAAGCTTAACTACTACCACCAGTATATATTAATGCAATACTCAGTCCTAACAAACTTCATTATGGTTAGCTAAACCCTGCCATTAAATCAGAATTTTCTGATCTCTATCAGAAGCCATATCCAATTATGAGTGCTTATTTTAGACCATCCCTCCCAATCTTTTTTGGGTACATGCCTCGTACATTCCTTTCTCTTAACTTTGATTCTGATCAGAATAAATTTTTTTAAAAAATCTCAGCGTAATTTCGCCAGCTTTCTATATTTGCTTTTAACGAACAACTTCATTGACAATTTTTTTTGGTTTTGAAAAAGCTACTCGATCAATATAAAAAAAGTATTATTATCGTAATGTTCATAAATGGAGCCTCTATCGCTTCCCAGATTGGTAAAGAAATTGCCGCTTTATTGAATTGGAATAAAAATGGGTTTTGATAATGATAAAAATGAAAGGATAAAGCTGTGTGTAAAAAAACGAGTGGCAAAAGCGCAAAGTTGCTGACAGTAGCTGTAGCTTTTGGGGGCTGATTATTACTTCGGCTCCTGTACAAACTATTTTTTTGCTTATCTGGTGGAGATCTCCGTGTAAAAATGCATTTGGTTGTGTAGAAGTGGGCCCATCATAAAAAATCATACATCCGATATAAAAATGATTTCAAGGCGCATATATAGAATTAGAATGCACTCATTGTTTTCTTCTCCCTTTTTTTCATCTCATTTCTGTGAAATGGGCATTGATGTTCATTCATTACAAAAAAATTAAAGCGTATTCCCGAGTGTTTGGTCTGCCTCCTCTTAGCTCTCTTGCAGTAGAGTTGTAGAGGGATAGATTGTTATTGATTTGATCCAAGTGACTGACAACATAACTCTGCCCCGCCCCAATTTGATGAGCACTGGAATTGAATCATGACAGTTTGTAGAGTTGTAGAGGGATAGATTGTTATTGATTTGATCCAAGTGACTGACAACATAACTCTGCCCCGCCCCAATTTGATGAGCACTGGAATTGAATCATGTTTTGACTTTAAAGTTATATTTGAACTGTAAAATCTGATAAGAAACTTACAGCAACGATTGGAAATGGCTTGGTGGTGGAGAGCGAAAAGAATAAATAAAAAAAGGTATTGAATGTAATGGAAGAATAATGAAGGGGATGAGCTAGTGACAGAGTGGTGATTTCGGTACGATAAATAAATAATACACGCGGCTCTATGCACTTTAATATCGGCACGCCACACAGTGAACTCTTCTTTTCTGCCCGGTTTGAATTTTTGAAGCTCATTTTTTTGAATAGTAAGAAGAAAAAAATGATTAATCAAGAATGGGAAGGAAAAAGTACACGAAATTTAAAGGCTGGAAAAAAACTGGAACATATTTACCTGTATAGTCCTTGATTTCATAGATTTTCCGATTAGAATGGAGACATGGAAATTAGTGCTGGACTACAAACTTAATTTGGAACTTGTTTTGTCTTGATTAAACTTTTTCGTATATCTATTTTTCTGCGTAATATTTTTTATCTTGAAATGAAATTAGCGATAGTCTTGTACAATTTATAAAAGTAAATGAAGCTTCCTGGTGCTGGTTGTGTTGTACTAATACCCAAAAAAAATTAGGTAACTTCTGGTTTCAATGTAGAATTTGACGCTGTCCCGAGTAGTATTGCATTATTGCCCTTTCGGGGTTGCATATTTTTTTTACTCTTGGAGATATGAAATCGCAAGGATTCTGTTTTTTAAATACAAGGCTTATTTTCATATCTCCATTTTTGCATTTTATCGTTTTCAAAAAATAACTATTGTTTGAGAGGTTATACTTTTTACATTAATGAGTGAGTGCAAGAACAAAAAATTCACAAAATTGCATCCTTGTCAAAGCTCTATCTTAAAAGCTAATCATGGTTTTAGTGCTGTGCACATATGTGGACATTAAATGCTTTTTAAAACTGATACGTAATTCGTAGAGATTATGGGGAATCCTTCATTACAAGTGCAATTACGACGTTTTCTTCTTCCTGATCACATCACCTATAATTGTAAGTGAATTATGAAACGTTCTCCTTGTTATTTCTCTCCTTATCTGAAGTTAAGGTTAAAGCTGAGATTATACACTACAAAGTTAAAGTTGGATAACAAACATTTTTGCTTAAATCAAGGCATGTGTGGAAAAAGATAGAGAAAAGAGATAGCAAATCTCATATTCCCAGTTAATATCAGAAAACAGCAGAAAAAAAAGGTAACTGGGGGCAAGGCAAGGACTATGCACATCATCCTTAGAATTAGATAATCTGTGAGAAACACTCATTAAATTTTATCTACTTTTCAGGCGCACACTGCATATTATCCGCTGAGTGGACATGCCTAAAACATAATCCCAACGCAAAAAAATATTCTCACGGTTTATGTTGCCCAAGAAGACTCTTGTCGTAGAAACAGCTATCGTTACTATCTAATAGAAAAAAATGCTATTTAGGTATATATTTTTAGGCAGTGCGTCGTCGGTAATTACGGCTGTGTAATTTTACGACAATTTTATAAAAGTTCATCAGTAGCTTGACTTAGCATGATGTGGTGTGGTAAATAGGAAACCGAATTGTTAAGGTATCCAGCTTCAAACTTTTTGTTCTCCAACGTAATTCTTACAGCATTGGAAAATTGGTGCATTTTACCTTTACCTCCTTTTCTTAAAACTGATAACAATCACGCATTTAATTTCTCCTCCTTGTTTCCTTATTCAATCTGGCCAACATTCAAAATTCAAGGTCAGCCATCTGGAGGTGGTCTTTAAAGTGGTGTAGATGGCATCTTCATATTAAGTAATATCTTTTGCCGTACCAAAAAAGCGTTCGATTTAGTAAACAATTTATTCCCAAAGAACTACCTTTATTCCCTATTCCCTTATATTGTACTATACAAATGTGCTATGCATAGTGAAACACTGTATCTTTCTCAATTTAAAAATTTAATTAGTCGAATGTCAATGTCATTTCTAGATAAATGCTATATAGCAGCTACAGTTAAAATGTTGCGATTATCCTCAATAATAGAAAAAGGTTGCACCATGTGCTTTGGCCTTCTCCACGTGCACGTTTATGTAACTCCTCTCAAAACTCATAACAACCATATTCCCATTGAATGAGTGAACAAAAAATTTTTTTTTGTCAGTCAGCTCCCTACACATCCCTACTCCCCAGCTCTTCTGACTTCAACTTCAAATCAGTCTTTAGAATCGCTCTGTAAGCATATATTATTCACATGCAGTTGGCAGCGAGAGGGTTGGAATTGGGAATTGGATGTTATAAATTCAGTATCGAGTTCTGTTGTTTTTTTTCCTCTATAGCGCGCCTGCAGTCTTAACACATTCGACTTCGACCTGAATGATGATCGCCGCTCGTGTTTCCCTATCACTCCATTTCTATGTATTAGGGAACATCGCTTCAATCCACTCTTCCCCTCGTGTGTGCGTTGCGTATGTATATCCATTTCCTCCACCACTTTCAGACTAGTTCAGTAGTGCGAAGGCAATGGTAAAGAGCACAGCGTATTTTTTTACCACACAGCCAAAGCCAATTCAGAGAGATGAGTTTGCTTTTGCTTTGAGAAGGGTGAGGGATTTTAGTTTTGTTCACCAAAACCCAGAGTGAAAAGCATCATCAAAAACTGGCATAGGCACCACCACTGCCGTCCACTATACTGAAAAGGGTTTTTTTTCTCGACTCTTAAACAGCAGCCGAGCCGTTGTTGCTGTTGCTGCAAGGACGACTAAAAAAGTGTTTAGCTGTGCAGTTTGGTAGAAGAGCCGGTGTTAGTAACAGCGGCAATTTTTTAGCACGCCGTCCGTATTTTTACGGTTCCTAAAATATAGTCTGACTCAGTTGTCTACTTGTCTCTGGTGTTTTATTTTAGGCAGCTTGTCTTTGTCTTTGCGTAAAAGATAATAAAAATATACGTGAGTTCAAAAAAACAAAAAAAGAAGAAGTTTGCTCCTGAGTATAAAGGTGCAGAATTGTGATGATAATAGGATCTGGTGACATGTCTTATTTTTTGAGTCATGCATAGTCATCATATCACGAAGGATGACTATGTCTATATGACACATCAAAGTGGAGTGAGTGTAGTGCACAAGATATATATAAAGTACGCTACAAGTCTTTCCCATTATCTGACGTGAGAAGAGTTCCTGTGTGTGGCATTGTCTTGTGTGGGGGAAAAAATTGTTTGAAGAAAATGCATGAAATAGGCTGTCACAAGAGATATTAAGATAGCACCAAGAAGGTGATGACGATACACAGCGAAGAAGGGGAAAAACAATTTTTAATTATTAAAAAAAAGTTACATCAAGTAAAAGTGGCAACTTAAATAATTAACAGATGAAAAGGGAAGACAAGCACGTGTCAAAAATATTTTATGCTTAGACGTGATTTTTTTATATATAAATTTTTTGTTGCACGATTCATTAAGTAAAAAATATGGTTTTTTGATGTGCTCTTGATACAAACGTTTTCTGCGTGAAGACAAGCAACCAACCATTTCCGACTTGTGTGGCTGGGAAGATAGCAAAAATAAAATAACGGGCATGGAAAAGACAACGAAAAAAAATATAATTAATTTTATGAAGAAAATATAGCTCACGGTTTCATTATGAGACTTTATGCAGAGAGAAAGAAGCTGCTTTTTTCCTTCTTGTGTGGAGAGTGTCATGCGAAAAAAAAGAGGTGCTGATGAGAGCACATAAAAAAACGTGTCTAGAAGACCAGCGGAAATATATTTTTTTTGGAGATATGCATAGGGAAGGAGGAGGTGAAAGGAACTTCCCACATTTCCTTGTCATTTCCATGTTACGATGACGTGATTAGTTGTAGATTGAAAAAAGAAACTTCAAATTTGCGTGCTCACTAACTATCCATCGAGGGTAAGATATTATTGGCGAGGACTGGAGGCTATACATACTAGCCAAGTGCTGAATAATTCCAGGAAAGGTGGTACAAATTTATCTGTGCTGTATTTTCTCCGTGAGAAGCCGGTGTATGTGAGCTATTATGTGTAGAAATCAACATGTTCCAAGTTCCTGCAGAAGTTGTGGCGCAAGGTGAAATGTTCCTGAATAGACTTTGTGCTGGAAGGAAGATGGCTTCAATTTCGGAGTTGAATTATGAGCTTCTACAGATTCTTGGTGCGGCTGCAGCACTAAGTAAGTAGTGTATAAATTTTTTGCATTGTTTTCTCCGAATTTTTTTTCTTCTCGTGATGCGCACTCCCACGTACACGAAAAGGCTGTCTGCTTGTATTTTCCGTACCACACATTTTCCTTCTTGTCGAGGTTGGTGTAAGAATGAGCGTCTAATTAATAGCTGTCTTGTTATGCAACTGGTTTCTCTCTTATCTACGTTGTGGGTCGGTCGTGATGAAACAATGAGCTTCTTTCAGGTGTAGAAGAGTCCTCTCTGCCTTTTACCGACGCTGCTAATGTCTAGTAAATTTGCTGCTGGCCGTGTACCATATGTACTTATACGGAGCACGGAAAACGATTCCTATTCCTGTGGAAAAAATTAATTAAAAATTGTAAATTTGTACACAAAGTGCTAAAAAAAATTACTTTTTGCTGGAAACAGCTCGCACTAAAAATTAGTAAAAATAAGGAATTTCGGAAAAGTTTCTCTAAACTTGAATTTGAAGTTCGTGGAAATTATTATTACCTAGAAAATTAAAATATATATAAAGATGAGAAATATCAACCGCACCCATCTGAGCTGAGTTAATGCTTTTCTGTGGAGCTGAGGCCGCGGCTGCTCCGCAGATTTACAACCGATAAAAAAAATACTGACGCATCTCATATTTATTGGATAGAAACTGCATGAGAATTCCCACTACATTTACTTTTGTTACTTGATTGCACTCTTACATTTTTATGCAATTTCCCCTCTCTATCATACTAAAAATAGTCGCTAGTGCAAAACACCATTACATAAACCGATCGTAGTTAGTCCAGTTCAAGTCATTTTTTTAAAAAACCTGAGCAGATATGATATAGCCAAAGCGAACCTTTGGTAAATTTTTTTTCTTACAGGAAAAAAACTACTTCGCAGTAAGTTGTAGTAGCAGCACCACCATCACTACAACTTTTATAGCAGCATATTAAAGAGGAGAAGTAGCAGCGAAGAAGAAATATTTACGAGCCTTTTTTAATTGTCTGTCTGATCACTCCGATAAGAAATACTGAGGGAGATAGATCCTTATCCAGATGATTACAGAAAATTAATGGAAAAGCTTTTTTATCCTTATCCTTCTTATCAAAAATGACGAATAGCCACATACTACGTGTAGAGCCAAGCCAAAGCCAGGTGTATTTATTGTGTGCGCAATTCAGATACACGCTCCCATACTTCTTTTCGTGAACTTGCACGTACCTTTTTCGTATACGTGTTTATGATGATGGTGATGGTGGTGGCCAGCACTTCTCTAGCCTTCCCTCCTTGCCATTTACTCTCCGTCGTCAATATATATTTTATTTAACGATATGCGATACCAGTCAAAAAAAAATTGTGATGTGTTTGATTCCTTATTATTAGCGTGCCGTATAGCTAGCTCCTTCAGCTTTTCGCGTCCTTTTGTTGAACACTTTTTTTTTGTACCAGATAGACTTAATAAGGAATCCTATTTGTATAGGAGAACAAGAAGGAAAGTTATTTGAGCGAGGGAGCAACTACAAAATTTAGTTATCGGTAGGCTTATAGGCGAGCCTCATAAAGTTTGTACACTTGTTTAGTGCTCACTTTTTCTTATTATCACTTTTTCTTATTGTTTGTAAGAACGGTTAGACCTCTTAAAAAAACGAAGCCGGGAGACGGAGAGGTAACACACGAAAAAATAAAGAGGAGGGTATGCGCTTGCATTAAGCAGAGAGGGAGAGGGAGAGAGGTAGAGGAGCAAAAATGAAATCTGCAGGTTTGATCTAAAACTGATAAGGACTGACTTGACTGTTCAAGTGTTCAACCTGTTTCTTTTTACACTACAAAAGAACAACAGCCCTTTTTGTGCCATTAAACACCCATTTTGGCAAAAGCTTGTTTTTTTTCATTCCTAGAAGTTTTCAAGTTTTGAGTGGCATGGCATATTACATTATTTTATTCGCGTAGAGAAGTATGGCCGGGCTGCCTATAAAGTATCAGAAAAAAGTATGCGAACGTAAATCTTGAGGTAATCTGTACGTTGTAAACAGAAACGACTTAAATTGCATACATTTACTAGAGGGATTGACTGACAGAACACATCACACATAATAATGTGCAAATAAATGTTGTCTCAATCTCGATAAATAATTATTACCTTTTACTACGTACATTTTCATTCACCACTCCAATCTGTTTCCTTTTAGCAGAGCAGAGTAAGATCGCATAATATTTATTATTGCAGTGTAAATAAAATTTTCGCTACAGTATAAAAAAAGCTGATTGAAAAGCAATAGTATAAAAAAGTAAGTCCTCTGTTTCAAAAAAGGTACATGTAAAACAGGCAGAGCATTTAACGTAAGTTCGGTGAGCTGCAGCGGCAGTCGCCTACCCAGAAAAAAAAATGCTTTCTTTATGGACTCTAATGAAATAAGTTATTTTACGGGAGCTGCAGTTTTTAAGAGCCAATCCAAGTTTAAGTAAA
>JAHZND010000909.1:0-12820 GCA_027744115.1 Acrocyrtus sp. NNG-2020
GATTTTTTCTGGTGCTGGCACTAAATATCGTGCTAGCACTATATCGTGCCAACTTCACAAAGGTAGTTGGCGACTTTTCCTGGCTAGTATAAGTTTCTACGCAGAAAATTAGCCGCCATTATCAAGTAGTTATCGCTAAATAGTGATATTTTTAATTCGCGTAATTGAGGTACCTTTTCAGTAAATAAATTGTTAATGGATCCCATTAACGTAATGTACATCTTTTTGATCACGCTACGCTTCTCTCATCTACTTTCACTCACTTTTTGGGCCAAAACATTAGCTTGCTTAAAAAAGTTGAAACGGATTACTTAATTTTATGTGTAAACTGGATTTGCGGTACCTCACAATCTCATTTTAAAAATGCGCCCCACGACGTCAAGACAAAAAAAACAGTTGGTCTTTTTATTGCTTACTTATATTAATGTAGCAGGATTATTTGCGAGAAACAAATCAGTAACAGTAAAAATACAGGTGGTATGGTTCAACTAGGAAAACTAATAACGAAGCAAATTATATAAATGGAAATTCAAGCTGTCATGTTGGTAGCCCTTTTTGGTTCCTCATTGGAAAAACAATTTTCCCAGCTAAACACGCCGGTAAATAGCATTGGCGTCAGAAATTTCTCTAATCAAATGTTTTCCATTTGGGGGAATCCGTCCAGCCCTGTGAACTTAGATTGGCTCAGCGAATTTGAAAGTATAAGATGCGTTATTGTTGTCACCAACTTTCTTGGGATTCACTTGTCACAATTGAATCTACCTGTGATACTTCGGAAGCCCGTTGCAGCAGTGATCATTGATCACTTGGTAGCTAGACATCGCTGTAAGGTTACTTGGGTTCAAGAGAATACATACGCATTTGAAAATAATTTTACTCATTCTGTCTCTTATTTCGTAATAATCAGAGGTCGGCTTCAATGTCTCTAAAGAAATTCTTTGGCAAATTTAATACCCGCTGGTGTTCCCAACTGGATGCTTACAGCATCTCCTCTTATTCCAGACCGTGGAATTGTGAAGTAACTATCGAGCTGTATCCCCCTGTGCTAAAATATCCTGACAAATCAGCAGCGGCTCTCTTCCTCAAAGAAAAGTATTTCCCAGAGCTTGATCTTGGGCACAGATATTGGTATCCAAATGTATGGTACGAAAGGCAGTATTCAAATCTAGGACTCATGGACTTATCTGGACCTAGTCGACACCCTTCCCTTCAATTTTTTCTTTTGTCTTTAGCACAACTTCAAGCCTACAGGATAGATTATCATTTTCTGGTCCTGTACTTGATTAAAGCATTCCACATTCATGTCAATCTGGAAGAAATTTCTGACAAATTTCGGGCCAGAAATCCGGAATGTTTTATAGTTGATGTTGTCGGCTTACATTCAGCTATAAGCGAAGTCCGGATATATTCCAAGTTTTCCAATGCATCAAATTTCATAATGAGGGGAACCTAGACAAGTTCAATTTGGTGTATGCAACAGCATGCCTCTTCCTGCTGGTTTCTTTTCCTTTCGGCATCTTTCAAATTTAGCCCGATGAGTGCGCGTCGTTTGTCCCCACTCTCTTTGGATATCTTACAAACATGAACAGTACGTTTTCTATATACAGCTAACAAATAATTAAAATATTTTGAGTATTCTCGCAATTTTATTAATTTTTTTAAGGAAAATACTTTCCCAACCACAACCCAAATTCGAGTAAGCTCACCCTTCTCGTGGATTCAGTTCTCGTAATAATACTTCTTGCATTGCTCGGTGCATACACCTTTACTTTGTGTTCTGCTTGGCAGTTCTCATCTTTCCAAATGTGCCGTTTCTTCCTACCAACTATATCCCCACATGGATGCCTCCACCAGCAAGGATTCTTCTGATGTACTTCCTCCCCTACTGCATTATTTTGGCCAGACTCCCCACCCCTCCATATGTCATCTTCGGTCATCATTCGGCCAGATCCCCCCTCCCCCCTACCTTGATGACGTCATTAAAGTATCAAGTCTTAGTGCGCACAAGAAAACCATTGTTTGGTGTTCTAACAAATTATCATTGTCATTACTTCATTCTTATGCAAAATAGCACCCAATTATCAGTAAATTGGCGACAATTTAAGCATACCGTTCTGGTTTGCTTAGATAACGCTCATAACATACACTAAGCAAATTCTTTTTAAATCCGTGTCGTCGAGGCGCATTGAAAACGTCAATACTTTATAATTCCTAAAAATAACCCGATTTTTATTTTCATAGCACAATGGAATTGTATAAACTTTAGCGGCCGCTTAAGTTTAATCGTTGCACGTAACATGTTTTGAATGTTCTTCATAATCACGCTAAGAGAAGGATAGCGTGTGTAAATTCTTTACTGTAAAAGCATTTTCAACTTGGGAGTTATATCTTCTCTTAAAAAGAATCAGTTAAAGTAGCGCTATGGAATTTACATTTATATTTCATTTTTGCGTAGCTTTATTTTTTGCAGTCGGGCATTACAATGGCAGCTTAGAAAATGCTCAAAATTTGACAAATTCCACACTTCACTCCCGCACAATCCTCGTGCCTGGAAACGACAAAACCTTGCAGAATTTTAGTAATCGACTCCTTTCCATTTGGGAGCAACTGTTACTTCCTATATCTTTGAAGGGAATTCAGCTCTTGAAGAAGGGAAACTGCTTTACCGCAGTTTACAACTATGTTGGTGCTGACTTAAGCAAAGTTGACTTTCCAATAGTTGTGAGCAAACCCACTCCTGCTATAATAACTGACAGTCTTATCGAAAAACAAGCCGGTTTTCCGTTTACTCTGTATCTCACTTGGATTTTGAAATCACGGAGTGATAGCTCCACGGAAAGACTCTTTTCACCGTGCTTACTTTACAATGATACTGGAGGCCGACGGGATCCAGCATATCCGTTCCGATGTGCCTCTCTCGACAAATTTCGAATTGCACTGAATTCAAAACAGTGGACTTGCGAGGGTAGCCTCATAATATTCCCACCGCTTTTACATGCTGAAGAAAAATTTTCAACTTTACTTAGATTCTTCCCTAAGGAATCCTTCAAAATTAGCAAATCTGACTTCAGATATCCACCTCTTTGGCATCTACAGTGGGCACATCCTCAAGGATTGAAAATGCACTACGAATTCGATCTGCCTGGAAGAATTCCAGCAGTCCACATATTTTTAGTTTCATGTTCAACGTGGAATCATAATTTTTCGAATGCGGAAAGGCAATCCCTGTTGAAAACATGGATGGAGGAAATGTATCTTATGGCGCCTATAGTCACCTCCACACAGTCAATAAATTGCGCATTTTTTATTGTAGAAGTTTCCGAGTCAAAATTAAAAATGGCTGAATTTCGATATTTAACATTATCAATTTTCCATGACAACAACCAAACTTCGATTCAAGTTCGAGCTGAGAACGTTCATCGAGAAATTATTCAGTCGGCACTTCAAAAAAGCTGGAGAGGGAACTGGCATTGGTACATTCCAAAGACAAGATTTTTCCTCGACAAGCAGCTGGAAGCTTGCAGAAACGTTTTTTCGGATAGTTCCATGCGAAATTTTGCATACCGTGTCATCATAGTATTTAGAAATGCTGAAGCCTTCTTTAGCCACATTTTGGTGCACAGTTGGATGTCCATCATGAAAAATCATAGCTTTATAAGTGAAGAAAGCCGGGATCAGGTATGTGAGAATGGGCGGAAATTAGCTGGCCCGCGATTACATATCCGAGAACTGTATCTGCTTCCAGTCATTAGGACTAGCGTGGAAGCCGGACGGCGACTTTACTATCCCTTCCGATTTCCAGATCCTACAGATTCCCTTCACCTTGTGATATGTGGGAGTAGGGGCAGCGAGTCAATTCCATTTCTGGAGTTGGTAAGCTCCTACGACGGATACGTTTGGATTTCCATAATTTGTGCGGTTTTTATTGTTGCGGGAGTTTTGAAGATTTTAAAAAATCCCGCTTCCAATTTAAGTGTAGTTAACAAAGAAAAAATTTCCGAAAGCTTATATCTGGCCTACGTTTTTACGTTAATGAAAATTCTCCTCGAACAAGAGCCATTTCCGAGAAGTACTTTTTTGGAGAGAAACTCGATGCGATTTCTATTCGGAGTATTTTTGCTAGTGGCGGTTGTGCTTACGGAGGGCTACAGGAATTCAAATGTGGAGAGGTTGGTGGTGGCACGGAGAACTCTAATTTACGAAACGTTTCAGCAACTGGTGGACAATAATGTGCCCGTTTTTACTAGTACTCATGAGAAATTTTCACTGCTTATTAGCCTAAAACACTCACTCAGAAAAATCACGAAGGAACCTCATAAGGAAGAGATACGGTGGTTGAACGCTATCATGTTCAGTTCATCGTCGGAGATTGGTAGCAGACTTCGGGCACAAAATTACGGAAATTACGGCGACAAAGATGGGCGTGTTCTGGAGCAGTTGATACTGAACAGGACTCAATGGGGAGGTTCATTTCACTTAATTTCTGAAGCTGTGAAATGGTATCAATCGGAGTATCCCAATTTTACTACGGCTGGTGCATCGAAGGCGGATGCGGCAGCAATAGGAAGCATTTTAATGGGAGTTGAAGGTGAAAAGCTTTCCACTAAGCTAAAAAGTTGCCATATTAAAGGGAGGCAGGTCGCTCTTTTTGTTCCGAGACGTTTAGCGAAGGCACTTGTTCAAGATAGCGAAGTAATAAAGGCGGGAGTATACATCGGAAGAAATACTTATCTGGGGCACACTTACCAGTCAAATTTTGGAGGAATGGTTAATCCTCTTTTTCTGTCCAGAGTGGCAAGATTTAAGGAGTCGGGGATTTACGAGCGGTGGATGGGCATTTTGAAAACGTTTTCTTTAACGAAAGATAAACTGACAGGAGGTAGTGGTTCATGGGATGTGAGTGCGGGTGAGCGTCAGTATTTTTTAGTGCTCTTTGTAGTGCTTGGAGTAGGTTATGTACTGACATTTTGCTGCTTTCTCCTGGAGAAATTTGAAATGCTTCAACTTACTAAAGCTGCGATAAAATTATTGAAGTGTCAAGAGCGTTTTCATTTTACTAGAAATATCAACAGTAGCCAGTCGGTTTACATAAAAGGGAACTACTGCGACGTGAAATCTGCTGAGAGCGGATAAAAAATTAGGAATTAATTTACATTCAAAAATATCTTTTAGTAGCTCCTACCTACAGCACCAATTATTTTGCGCTGAAAAAATATTTTTTTCTAATCAGTTTATGTCCAGTAAATATTATTGTGTAAATGAAAATTATACAAAAGAAGAAAAGTACAATTGTCAGAGCCAATACTTAATTTTTGCAAAGACAGCCTATTATTACATTTTATAGTTTAGCCTATTATTGCTAATTTTGGTTTCTCGGCACATAAGTGTGCAAATTTTGCAACACGCAACTAAAAAGGAATACGCCGAGGAGGCGAAATTTCAAAGCTCATTACTGCAAAAGTTGTTATCAAATTTACATTATCACTTACTTACACAGCCGGCTAAACAAATTGAGCTCCATAATAAGCGGACTTAAGCAAAAAACAGCTTTATTAATTTTAAGGAATGAGATGGTTAACGTGCGCCTATTATTTGCACTATAGTAATCCATGTCACTCACTGTCTGTCACTGTCACAGTAAATAATTGAATGTTATTCATCATAACCCCTTCGAAAACGCTTTACAAATTATTGAAGGTGTTCGTTTATTTCCATTTTGGTTTCCTCGCATGAGGTATACACATCACACCATAAGACTTGTCAACAAGACGAAGTAGAATACATATACAATTATTGAGGAAAGTTTTACAGTCATTGTGAGCACACAGTTAAATTGATCATAGCCCAATTTCCTGGGAACATTGATCACTAAATATGGAGCACACTCCAAGGCTTTCCCGTTTCTTCGAGATATTCTTTCAATTTGCCTATTTCCTCTGTCTTTCTCCCTTTCGACTTATCCCCGTTTACTCCCAGTCTGAAGAAGTAAGTTTTAAGATAAAGACATGGCTCCCTCAAAAAATCATTTGCGGAGTGAATGCTTTTCTAGTATTTTTGTGGCTGCTGCCAGAAATTAGAAACGGAATTCCCTCCAATCCAAAGGACCCGTCCCAATACTTTGTTTTCCTTTTATACATATTCAATCCCATTCTAAAGTTCTTTATCCTAAAAATATTTTGGTTTGGAGGTGAGGACCACCTGGAAATTGTATCCTTTCTGAGCAGCAAAACCTTCCAACAAAACAGCTTCCTACCTCTTGACGCAACAGCACTAGGTCGTAGTCCCATGCTTCGTGCTATCTCCAACGAAAGGGTATTTGTCGCGCTCTGCGTTTTCTACACAGTTGTTGGCTACTCCAGAATTATTTCCAGTTCTCGCCGCATTGGCAGCTACAATACTGTTGGCGACTCATACCGGATTGGATTTTTCAGCCTTCGCTGGAGAACATTTAAGGAAACTGTCTGCTCCAACTTTTTCCTTGAGCCTTGTCATAGCGGATCCTTCAGGGAAGTGCTGGCTTCGCTCCTCATACTCCCAACAGCTCTGGGATTCGTGCAACGGTACATTCTGGGGGCAATTGGAGACCTGTACTTGCTTACGGCTGTGCTCACATTGTGGTCAGCAGCTAAATCTTTCTCCATCCATGTAGCGACAGCAACCGGAAGTGAGCGAAAATTTAGCGAAGGCAGTGAAATTACAACTGTAGAATGCAGTAATGTTTCATCGTGTATGGGACCTAACTTTCAGGAGCTGTTCGTGCATTTGAGGATGCTCAAGTATTTGGCTAGTTTGTTATCCAAAGTGATAGGAAGCGCGATGACGTTCCTCCTCATGGAAAGTATTGTGGAGTACTCCTCTGCAATTGACCAGATATTTGTTGATGCTAGCGTATCCCGGGATATTATCCTAATGCTTCGCATGCTCTTTTTTGCCTGTGGTGTGGCCGCAATGCTTCTTTTTTCTGCTGACGTTTGCCATCAGGTCAGTTCTCAATGAAGGTTAGTCAAATAGCAGGTATTATTTATAGATGAGCTTATTTTCAATATTTCAATTTATTCCAGATGAGCTCATTGAAAAGCTGGATGGCCGAGTCTGTGCACAAAGTCAGTCAGGATCTCACCGCCATAGCGAGGGTCCACATAGTTCTAAATGAGCTGGATAACCACGCTGTCGCAATTAGAGCAAGCGATAGGTTACCAATTACATACTCTGTCATAACTGGAGTAAGCAACAAACTACATCAATGTCTCTATCAAATAAAAATCGAGTGCCACTTTTCGCTATGATGCTTTAACCCATTTAAATTTTTTTCAGATTGTCGGTACCACTCTTACCTTCTTCATTATTTGTGTTCAGTTGTAATGTAATCTATTCCCGAAAGGGATCAAACTCAAACAAATTTACTTTGCTTTGCTTTCACCAAATTGTACCTCAACGACTAACTTTCTCTTTATTATTCTGATTCAGGTATAACTAATAAGGAGAGTCGGGGAACAGGTACACGCCGATCGGCTCCAGAGGTATAGAAATATACGTAATCGAGGATGTATATTACGAATATCTGGGTCGCTGTCTTGAATGGCCCCGTCGAAGGGCACAAATGGAGTTCGAAACTCCCGCTTATGGCCATAATTGGTTAAAGTTATATAGTACCGTGACTTGAAAGTTATAGTATCAGATAGAACATAAAATTACGATTCTAATGACACCTCACTCATCGTTTTACTCCAACGTACCTAGGAGTTATTGCTAAAATTGTGGCATCTTCAATACATGCATCATTACATATAATACATTCTTTGGTATTGGTAAAACCATATCTAAATTTCAATACTCATTATATAATAAGTTAGTGTTGTATAAAGTTAGTTCGTCAGTAAATCTGCATTTCCTGACTTCTTTTCGTGTACGTGTACTAATAGTATGGCGTTTATTAATATATTTCATTTTAATTCTGAAATATTTTTCCAATCTGTTACGAATTTGATTTTTAACCTATGCATTATGTAGTAATTAATGTAAGCGTAATTTCTAGCAAGTAAGAGTTAGTGCCAAATTATGTACTTTAGCAATTAAATACGTAAACTCACGCAGAGATGCAATCTGTGTAGATTCTCAAGATTAAAATAAAATTACAATGAAATATTAGTTGAGATTTAACTTGACTACCTATGTATCTTTATCATGATAATGGTAAGCTTGAAAAATTAACTGAAGCAAAGCAAAGTCTAACTAGTAAGTTAAAGTCAGCTCGCCATAAGAATGCTGTAGTGAGCTGGTTTCGCAGTGACGTCACTTTTTCCTCCGTTTCACGAAGAGAGAAAAAAGCAAAACTACACAGAAGTGAACAAGCGTTGGCTATGTACAGACACGACTACAATCTTGACATTGAGGTCAGCAATTTGGATAACCAACACTACACCAGTAATCCCTGCATGGCGCTCGTTTTCCTCAGATGGATTGACAGGAAATTTGACTTCTATCACCAAGAGCACATGACCGAGCACGACGAGTATGTGCCTGAAGCTTTCAGGCTGAAGGAAACAGAGTCAGCTAATGGCTCAACAGGGCAATGAGAGACGGAACCTACACCGACCAGGAATTTGTCACCCGCACAGGAAAGACAGGGGAGGAGCTCTGGCATCAAATGATCGACGGACTAAAGTGCACCTTCAATTTCGACATGTACTAAACTAAGCAGCAATGCGACAATAATAATAAATCTGGATTTAAAATTCTTATTTGGAATTTGATAAAATTCTATGGAAATAAAATGCTTTAATTTTGCGGCGAAAAGTTAAGTATACAATTAATTTTCTTTCGAATTTCTAATAATTCGTTCCGCACCTCCCAAACAAATCCTCCTAGGGACAGTAGGAGCCCTACTGCTAGCACGCTAAAAACAACAGAGAAATCCTGTTTCTTTGAATTATCCTCTGCATTTTGCTTCTGAAAGCTGAGCCTCGCTTTGACCTGAGCATAAGCCTGTAAGATTCCACTCCACTTTTGACTTACTCCGGACACTTCGAATCTCCCTATCCTCTCGATCAGGGGAGGCCATATGATTCCAGTGAAATGGAAAATTTGAAAATTTTTCAAATACGATTTTTTCCCTATATGAACTCTATTTATTTTCACCCTACTTGAAGTTAGCTGAGCTAATCTTCTCGGCACAAGAAGGGATACCTTCTTCTTCTTTCCAGCTTCATTTAAATAACTGCTGAGCATGTTGGCTTCCATTTCCTCGTAAAGTGCAGCAAACCACCTTTTGCTGAGTTGTCGAGCAGAGCCATTCCACTTTTTGCCCAGCCTACTTGACACAGTTGAATTCGTTTTTTCCTGCCAAGCCAAAACTTCCCTACTGGTATTCCATTGAACCATCCTGGAAATACTTCGGTATACCTTCCTTTCTGAGCTACTTTCATAGTAGCAGTTTAATTCCCACGGTTGTTTAAAATTCTTTCCAATCTCAGACTGCACAGTAAAATATATATTTTTAAACACATCGAATAGAAACGCCACATGTTAGTGTGTAATTTTTAGCAATTTCCAGAAAATATGGAAAAATAAATTGGAAGTTGGTGCTGCTCGTGTACAGCTCCACCTTATCGTCCACTAGCTGATTAAGCGTTTCATAGAGTAGTGGCTTTGGAGGTAGCACAATGTCATAAACGTTTGAGTTCTTGTAACTGCTGCTTACCACCAATCCGGTTAGTACAAACGTCCCCAGTAAAATTCGCAGCGGTGACAAAATTCTGATGACTAAAGTTGTGGGAAAATGGGCTCCCTGCTCAATCATAAATTTATAAATGAAGAGAGATACTGGTATTGGCTGCTTTTCTGAATGTGCAAAGAGCAAACAAGAAATTTTATTTAAAATGAAAAGGGAAACTCCAAGGCTTATCCAGACGTTGAGATCAAAGACATTGACAAGCCTGATAAATGGAAGCGGCTGTCTTCCCCTTTCTGCCACAGTCAAAATGTGCAGCCCACTTAAGTCGTCGGAGAAACGAAAAGGGTAGTTTAGTGCATCCTCTCTAGTAACATGTTTGGATAGAGTTGGTATTCTGCAGTTGAACGGATTAGTTACGGCCACCTTTCTGCCATTGACGCACCAAACATCGTAATCGCCGTAGCTCGCGTTTGCGAGAATATATGTGAGAAAATTAATTAAAATGTGATCAGTAATATCGTCTGTTTCCTCGAAAACAGCAAACATTTTGAATACCGATTTATGACTGTTGCCATATGACAAGTAGTTTGAGCAGAGGTCCAAGTGCGTTTTAAATTTGTCTAAATTTTGCATTACCCACAGCCAAGGAATGCCGTGGGTACTAGGGTAGTCCCCGGTAAATTCAAAAGAGTCTACTTTAATTTGCGGAAAAGGGCTCAGATTTTCTAAAGTGGATATCTGAAATTTTTTTGAGGTTTGTGCTGTAAATTTTGCCAGTACAAATCGCACGTTGATAGAAGATGGATATGTACCTGGTGGATAAATCTGTAAAATTAAGTTCATCCAAATTGCTAGCAAGTTTTGGTTTTTCTTTTCGGAAAAGTATTCCTCCCATAGGGAATTGTGTACAACAAAAATTTTCAAAGTTTCTACTTCCGTTGGAAGAACATTTTTGCTGAAATATTCTCCTGACGGTGGATAGTAATTCCATAGTTTTGGATATATAAATTTAAAATTGTCACGCTTCCACGGAAATTTGATATCAGTTGAAATAGGAGGGAAAAGGTCTAGCTCACACAAGCAATTCCATGGAGTAGAATAGGTTGCGAGCCGAAAGTAGTTGAGCTGCGAACATTGGTATAGATACCACTCATATTTTTCATTGTTTGTTGAGTTGTCAAAGGGACAGACTAATCCTCCCTCTTCCAGAGTGGGTTTCCGTTGTTCCAGAATCCAAACGTGGCTGTGGCTGGAATATCTTTTGTACTGGACTGTGGCGGGTATTGGCTTTCGGATAATTACCGGGCGATCAATTTTTACGAAGTTTACTCCAACAAAGTTCGTGAGTGAAATGATGCAACGCTGATACAACATTCCGTTAATTATTTCCATGTCCACAGGGTAGGCTACGAATTGCCATGGGGAGTAAAGATCCCATAAAACCTGTTTTAGTTTTGTAGGCGAAAATAACACCAAACTTTTATTCGCATTGACTAAGAAAATTAAGTTTAGACTAATAGCAAAATTTAAAAGCAATTTAAAAGCCATCGTTACGACCAAGTAATGGGTTTTACGTGTAGTACGAGAGTGGTTGTATGCTGGAAGCTGGAATTCGCTTTTGCTACTGTTATTGGTCTCAATTACAAATTAACAGAAGGATTGTTACTTTTAAATATTTACATTTAATTGTTATTTCATGTTTCACGGCTGCTTTGTTTAATATAACTTGTTTTTGTTGATTTTAGTCTTGACAAAATAGCTCTCTTTGTTAGTGTCCGTATTTGCCAACTAATAACTACTCTTACCCTTGGAAACTAAAATGACGATTTTTATTTTTCCAGTTGCCATTAAATTTTAAGGAGTTGTTCTGTCAGCGTTTTATTAACGGCCAAATTATGTTTGTTGAGGTATTGATGAGGTATGACGATGTGCAAACATGCAACTAGAAATAATATCGTATAATGTTTATTCAGGTTGAGTATTTCAATTTCCCGGTTTTTTTGCTGGTTTACTAAATCGGTAATTAAAATATTTTTAAAAAAACTGCTAAAAGGTTCATTTCTGAATTCGGTGGGAATATTTTTAAACCATTTTAAAGCACAACTATTACTATTTTAGTGCCATCTTCAAAATTTTATTTTCTTGCTCGCTACAGGTAAATAACGAGTAGCTATCCTCAGTTTGAAACTTTCATAAATGCATAACCTGACCAAAAAAAGGGCACCTGTGATGTGTGATATTCTGTAAAATTAAAATTAGCTTCTATAATTTGTTTAAAATCCCACCATCATTGTTTGAATTTAGTAAATTTTTCTTCGCTTTCCGAACAATCCTGGTTTTTTGCTGGAACGTGTCTCGCAACAGTCCTTCCTAACGCCATTTCTACATACTTGAATTTTGCTATTCGTTTTCTTCTAACGATAGCGATATTCAATACGGTTTCTAACAGCAAAATAGCAAAAGCGACCAAACCAATAGTTACCACGAAGTAAAACAAATTTGTGAAAAACTTCTTTGGAACGCTACCAAAATTATTTTGAATACTATACAGCCCTGCAGAGCAGTCTCTAGTACAGAACAAGTATTTTCTTCGAGCGCTCCTCCGCAGTGTGTCCAGTTTCCATGGGGAAGCATTCGTTTTCAAATGTTTCCAAGCTTGATAAGCAGTCATTGAAGCTCCGAGATCCGCTTTGTAACGTTTCCACCTTTGTGAAATTCCAGACTGTTCAATCCAAGCTAAATTTTCCTCCAGGAAAGGAAGAAAGAAATTTCTGGTCGTAGTGAAAAACTCAAATCCTCCTGCGACGGGTAATTTAAACTGGCGTGAAATCCAAATATTAGGTAGCACGCTAAGTCCCATAATTAACTGCTTTACCCTGGCGTTTTGAAGCAATATCACAAACTCTCCAGGGAGCTGCGTGTAGTTAGCTTCCACACTTCCTAGCCGAACTTTTAGTTGAGCTAGTTCCTCGAATCGGGAAAGCTCAGATGCAAAATCGTAAGCAAGCCAAATGCTTTTATTTCTCACATTTTCCATCATTTTGTAAAGATCTGACACTTTTTGGGTTCCAGTTTTGTTATAGAGTTCAAAGTGGTCTGCAAAATTAATTGATTTCAGACAGCTAAATAAATTTTCTTTACTGGAAT
>JAHZND010000910.1:0-21635 GCA_027744115.1 Acrocyrtus sp. NNG-2020
GGTAACTCTCCAATTTCATATTTTCCCGGATGCTACGCAGTACAATTCGTAAATATTCATACCCTTTACAAATTCGATGATAAAGTGCACTCCTTCCTAAATCCAAAGAAAAAAATAATTGAGGTTGATTTTTCCTGAAAAAAAATCAAGATTGGGTTCATTACGCCACATATAGGGATTAAATAGTGGGGAAAGGCACGCATTCCGCTTTTCTTTCGGTGGAGATCTTCGTGCAGATAAGAAACGGCAAATCGGCTCATCCCATCCCACAGAACATTTCAATCCACTTCATGTTTTCCTTTTATTGTTGCAGTCAGTTATTATTGCTGTAGCATGAACTAATAACAATAACGATGTAAGCATGCATTTCATAACTTCCAATAAAAAATAATATATGTGAAAGTTCCAAATTATAGGGGAAAGGAAATTTCACTTCTAACATAATAATGAAGGAAAGAAACCAAGCACATTCCCCTTTTCCTCGCACTCAACAGCTCAAGCTATGCTTTTTTTGGAGCGCTCCATCCCATTATTATTATTTTCGATGGAATATGCTTTCCCCGTTGATGTTTGTGGATGAAAGGTCTTCATATATTTTAATACTTGCATGATTTCCAGGGACCATTTACTGCTACATTCTGCTTTATTTTGTTGGCGAGGAAAAGGAAAGTTAACGTGGACTTGCACCCTTTGTCATTCATATATTTTAATACTTGCATGATTTCCAGGGACCATTTACTGCTACATTCTGCTTTATTTTGTTGGCGAGGAAAAGGAAAGTTAACGTGGACTTTGTCTGTTCACTTGAATGTGTGATGTGCTACGAGCGCACTCACTTCTCGTTTTTTTAACATTATAGCAAAAAATGCACAGATCAAAGAAGGAGCAGCTCCACATATATTTCTACCAACAGTTGATGTGCAAAAGCATTTTAAATAAAAGTCTGTTTTTTGACTTCTGAAAGCCAAAAATGCACAGATCAAAGAAGGAGCAGCTCCACATATATTTCTACCAACAGTTGATGTGCAAAAGCATTTTAAATAAAAGTCTGTTTTTTGACTTCTGATTTAAAAACCCTTTTTTGTAGTCTGGAAAGGTTAAAGCGAGAAAAAAAATGTTTTAGGTATGCTTTATGCCTATGCGTGCCTGCTTGTACCATGTGAACCTTACAAGGTTGGAAGTTGGAAGGAGATGTGAAGGTGGTTTCTCCAGGGAAGTTCATTCCTGTTGACGTGTCCACAACTCCCCTCTCTTTTTTTACAGTACTTGAGGGAAATCACATTTTCTGCATTTTGTGCAGTGCACATGCAACATCAATCGTAGAATGCTATGTATGCGGAGACAATGCAATTATACATTTTCAAGTGACCTTATCCGCCTAGACAGGATAAATCCTATTCAAAGGCGAGGGAGAACCTTTTTTGTTTTCAAAAATATGCCTATGACAGTAGCCATATCACATAGTGCTGGTAGAAGATTTATAGTTATTTATAGGTCATTTCATAATTTTAAAATGCTACTGTGGGACTGCTATAGAAAAAGAACTTTATGCCAGGAAAAAAATCAGAAAAAAGGCTGATTTGCAAGCTAAATGTGGCCGCATATAAAAAAAATATTTTCGCGTGGGATGTAATAAAGTACTGTAAACAAACAGTATAACTAGTTTTACTGCCAGTTTTATGAATGCATAATAATACGGTTTGGTGTTATTATTTGGAACGTAGTTTTTTTACGATTGTTGTTTTTTGTGGAAAATGCAGGGTTACAAAGTGTACTACACAACAAATCCTACATTGCCACTAGCACAATGGGATGCGAAACGGGTGGAGAGTAATGAAATGTCACAAATTCATGACCTCATTCCAAGAATGATCTACACAATCCGCGTTCAAGCCTACACGGCCATTGGACCTGGTCCTGTGTCAGCACCTATTCAAGCAAAGACTGAGCAAGGAGTTCCCGGTCAACCGAGGCAGTTTAGAGTGACGCATGTGACGCCAACGTCAGCCACATTGGAATGGACAAAGCCAAACCATATTGGAGATAATATTGTGGGCTATGAGCTCTACTGGAATGATACATTTTCTAAGGTTCTTTAGCTTTCACTTTCACATAAAAATAATACGGAAAATGCTGATTTACAAAAATCTCATTTTCCCCATCTAAAATGCTTAGCTTATATAAAATAATCCTTTTGCAATTCATATTTTTTTGCAGGAAACCAGTCACCGGAGCATTTCTGTGGGAGAGCAACACATCGTAACTAATTTATATCCAAATACCGTGTATTTCATGTGGCTTGCAACAAAGTCAAGGAAAGGTGAAGGCGCTCCTACCCCGCCCATCCTTGTTCGGACTGAGCAATACAGTAAGCCTCCTTTGCAAACTGTTACTTTCCTGTAGTCCTTTGTTGTAAGGTGTCATCATGATAAGGCAGGGTTATCACTGAAAGCATAATTTATATTTTAAAAAAACTGCCAACGAGCACAATACCGCTAGAAAGTTTTTTATCCCCGAACTGCTACTCTGGGCTGCAAATAAAGAAATCTTACGCAGAGAAATCTATATGCAACTGAACGAATTTGCAGCAAATGAGATGGGAATACCAAGGGTTTAGTGGATCGGTCCTCTACGAAAAAAAGTATACATTTTTTAAGTTTTTTTCACAAATTTTTTCATCATAACAAGACTTTTCACGCACGCAATATGCTCACGAATCCACGCTATACGCAAGTATAAAAATATCAAAAACATTTTTTTAAAAAAATACTACCAACTACTTTATAACATTCACATAGCTCAATATCAAATGCACTCAATATAAATGCACTTATAACAAGTTAATCAACTAAACTAAATCAGTACAGGCAACATGAACAAACTTCACGCATATTTCTTCAAGTCTGATTTTTAATTTTTTTAGGTATTTATTTACCTACTCTACTACTGTATAGTAGCATTTGAATATTTCATGTGATTGTTATTTCTACGTAATAGTAAAAAAATATCTTCTGACAAAAAAGACTAGGTCATCTCTCACAGTGAAAGTAAGTATTTTATTTAGTATTTAACTAGACTTTTATCCAAATCACTTGTCTTGTGATCTGAGCAACTTTCCAACTTTCTCTCACAAACTTATATGTATTTTCTCGTGGATCGTGATGCACTTTTTTATTAAATATGTTTTTCAAAAGAGATTTTTAATTTGAATTTTATGCACTTTCAGTAGAAACTTCTGCAACGAAAAAATATTTCCGCACTATATTGCACACTGCTCAAAAGTGAATGATGAAATCTATAATGTAGCTCAAATTATTGTTGTGTCTTGTGTTCAAAAATATTTCACTTGGGCTTGTATATCTCTCACTCTTGCACTGATTTAATTACTAGTTTAATGAACACCAAAGCCCCTAATTGAAAGTAAGCAGTCGGTATTAACTTTAAGTAAATTTTTGCACTTTTGAAATTTTCGCACTTACCATGCACATTAGCAAGCTGATAGTCCTAACTGGAAATGGCAAGAAAAAATACGTACAAAGCAAACTACTCAAAATATTAATATTTTTAGTACCAATATCAAAACTACAAGACACAAAACCGTGCAAAGTAGGATTTGAAAAAATGCCATTATTATGTTAGAAAGCCTCACATAAAGTAAACCTTGATTGAGTTGCAAGTTTGCTAGAACTCAACCAGTTTTCAACTGTTTTTAGTTCCTTAAAAAAGTATTTTTATGAATCCTCAACCATTTTCATTTACATTTTTGAACGTTTACAAGTTTGCCACGAAAAAAAACAAAAGATTTTTTTCAAAAATATTTTAGTTTATTATAATTTTAATTGTTGAAATTAATTATTCATGATAAATATATATAACCTGCACACTAAATACTACTGCACCCCCTGCACAGCTCCTGGAGCACCTCCTCAGAAATTCCACGCAGAGGCAGAAGATTCCACTTCCATTCGGATAATTTGGAGCCCACCTCCAGAAGACAAACAACATGGTGACATAATGTACTACAAAATTTATTTTGTGGAAAACAATGATCCAGACGCACTGACAAAGGAGGTGACCATCTCGAACCCAAATACACGAGAGTATACAATCGATCAACTGAAGAAGTGGACAGAGTATAAAATCTGGGTTCTCGCTGGCACCTCCGTTGGTGACGGTCCTAACACTGATCCCATCATTATTCGCACCGATGAAGATGGTACTTTCAAAATACATATAAAATATATTCATTCATTCAATCATTCCATTTCTTTTTGAAAAAAAATATTACTATACACAATACCATATACAATCTATATCAGAATTATTTTCAAAGCAAATTTACTATTTTTACTACCAAAAAAATACTTTTTATATTGTTCTTTGTCTATTATCTTAACAAAAAACAGATTTTTTATCTATCTTCTTCTTCTCTCTGTCTCTTCCGCCCACTCATAGCGTAGATATTTATTTAATTACAACTTGTAGAAGTAGATTATTTAATATGTAATTTCAATTTAGCTTTAAAGTACAATATTATGCCATTTGTTCGAACTCTTCTGCATAGTTTACCTTGCACTACTCTAGCAAACTAATCACAAACAAGCTTTTTGCTTATCCCAGACTCGAAGAGTCACTGCAACAATATTTTTCAAAAAAAAATCAGAGCATAGACAATGAAACTAACATTTTTATAGTATTAGTTAATTAGTATAAGATAGCACATAAAATTATGCATGCAGTTTTCACGTAGAGAAGTCTTTTTGAAACTCGATCATATCATATCATATCCCTGTGCATGGAGGAGAATCAAAAGTTTATAGAAAATTATAGTTAATTGTAAGTGAATCAGTAGAATAAGAATTTCTGGAATTTCTAGAAGTTTTTTTCTATTCTAGTCAGATTTGCACAAGTGACATTCACTTATTCTATAAATGTAACAAAACAATAATATTCTTACATATTTAAACGTAAACTAATACACTTACTTAACACTACACAAATACTATAACAGTCTAATCAGAACACGAAATCTATGACATTCTCCACTTACAATTTAACATTGAACCTTCTGCTGGCATGTTGCGTACAAACTTCCTTTCGTAATTTATACGAGCATTTAACAATGCGCTAAAGTGTTAAAAAGTTTCAATTTAGTAAAAATCACCCTTTTTGTTATATATAGGCTAAACTTTGCAGCACTTACACTTTCCCTAAGAATACGACCATTGTATTTCCCTGTCAAAGTCTGCTTGAAATCCCTTTAGATTACCATACCCAACCAATTACCTCTTTAATTCAGTAAGACCACTTATCAGAACTTATTTGAAAATGCTATCTCATCGCACTAATCGCAATCGAATACTAACGTTTTGATAACACAGCTACAGTTGGCTTACCCATGCCTCGTCCCTTTGCTAAATGCTTAAGAAAACAGAGCCTTATATAATTTAAAATCTCACACCAGTTAATAATATATCATAGTCATGTAAGCTATTATACAGTACCTAAATTCATAAGTACTTTAATACCATATAAGAGCTTGACAAATCAGAACATTATTACATACCTATATACCTGTTCACATGTACCATGTTAATTCATGAAATTAACATTAACAAGAGCACTGTAATTAGCCAAAAAGCACTGATATAGTTTTTAAGTAACAGCATAATCACTTTCACTCAATACGGCACTTGCACTCTCACAAACCTTTGATTTCTGAACTCAAAGACCACGCAGCATACATTTATTTACCGATTCACAAAGTAAAAACAGCATATATTTTAGCACAGTAATTTAGTTTTAATCTTTATTTACTAGCTCAAGTGTAAATCTTATAATGTAAGTTGTCATACACGAACCGAACACGAAACTATATCAGTAATGACTTTCACACGATCACGCGCACAGTAGTACTGAAAACATTTTCTTTTAAACTTCAAAAAAATAATAATTACAAAATCGCAACAACGTTTCTTCGTACTCACCTCTCACAACCACTGTTACCACAACTAACCACCTCCACTTTCCACCACCAAACTTAACCTTCACTTTCATTTCTATCACGATCATCTACAAAACCAAATCTATTCATTATATGTCGCCGTCATATCCAATGTCCACCTTGTCTCACGTCACGTCCATCTGTCACGCAATCACTCTGTTGATTGCCACATAACTCACTTTCCACTCTACCACTTTATTGCACGCCACTCTACGTCAGCCAAAAGTCACTTTGTCTTGTTAAATCTTTTGAGTTCCCTTAAACTTATTTTTCCTTTTATTTCCAGAAAAAAAAAATGATAAATCATGTCAAACAGAACAGAACAAAGCGAATTTTTTTTTCTGCTAGGTTATAAAACAAAGAAAAACATTGCGAAATTCACACAAAAAAACTTTCCTTGAGCAAAATAACGTATACCTACATTATGTTATGCACAAGTTTAGCTCAGATTTCTATCAGCTTCCAAAATAAAGTTTATTTTTTTTAGTTTTAAAAATAGTTTATTTGACTAGCTATTTCCTGTTATCGTGACTTTGTGGTGATAAAATAGAACTACTCTCTTAGAAAATCTTCATGTGTGGTGTTGTGAATATTTTAGTACTAACTATCCTCACAACCTCTTTACTAAAAAAGGTAGTGAACAAGCAAGAGCGTCATTTCATTTTATTTACTTTACAATTATTTTGTCAAAACTGTACTCGTACCTCTCACTTTCACCTCATTCACTCTTTCACCAAACTTTCACCACTTAAAAAAATCTCACTACTTTCACTATCTTTCCACTCGTCGTGTCACTTGATTTTTTTTTATATTTTGAATTTAACACTCTTACCAAGAAGCAAAATAACTGGATTTATTAATGATGTTTTTGTCCATTTGTTTGCTCCGTTTTGAACCTCGTTCAATGGGTGACTTCTTGACGTTGTTCCGTTCGTAAAAAAACATTAATCCGATCTACTACCTCTGAACCGATCACTACTGAACTGACTCAAAAAAATTAATATTCCTACTTGGCTCCTCTCGTTTCGCGTGCCGCTCAAATAATAAAAAAATTTCTGTAAAAAAATCTGTACAAAACTAATCTACTGCTACCGTACTACTGCAACTACGCCTGATCGAATCGGTTGAAAAATGGTCGAAATAATTTATTTATCGAACCACCAAATACTAAAATCATTCTGCAACCATTCGTCAACAATCAGCCCACAGTAAGTGACTCCTAAATGTAATGTATATTTAGCTAATTTTTTTTACTAATTAGTTAAGCGAGCATCATCAGCACCCTACTTGAATTTTTAACCGCATACCATAGTTTGATTAATATACTTAATAAGTTACCAGGATTTAGTATAACAGCATGAAAATCAGTGGCTATTTACTGAAGCCGCAAAAACGGTCTCATCCGATTTTTAGGAAAATTTAACTGTAATTTTCTCACGCAAAACATACATTCCGCTGATGATGTGGTTTCTACTTCTTGACGTTTGTTAGCCAGGACTGACTAGCAAATAACTAAAATTTCATTTTCATGCAGGGAGTAAAATTAGCTTTAAACGCGCTTGATCATGAAGCCAACGCGATTTACGTCATCGCTGGGCGCAGGGATTGCATTTTTCTTGTGGCTCTCTATCGCATAATGCTAAGCATAATTTATGTGTTTATATGGTGTGATTTTAACCGAAGAACCAATTCTAAAGCTTAGAAAATCTATGTGTCTGCCTTTTTATCCGCCTGGGTTAAATCGCATACAGTGTTTAAATGTCTTCCTCCATTAGAAATGTCTCATCTGTCAAGAAAAAAAACTTTTTCGTGTGTATATATCCATCTAATATCTAATAATAGGAAATGTATAAAAAAATAAAATTCTTTGTACATATATTCACTTCTTATTGCTAACCGCACCGTTTTCTAAAAATGGGTTTGAGGGACAGTTAATAATACAAATATTCTGTTGATTGATGATGTCATTGCACGCGCAGTCCCTGGAGAGCCTCAGAACGTGAGTGCGAGTGCCCTCAACTCAACAACAATTATGGTTATTTGGGATCCTCCAAGTCAGAACGAGAAACATGGGGTAATTCGTGGCTACCAGATTCATGTCCAGGAGTTGGGTGATGACGAAGATAGCCTACTCAACCCTCCCCTTCGTTTAGACGTTCTTGATGGAATGGCCAGAAGGTATAATGTGTCGGAACTGCAACCGGACACTAAGTATGCAGTACAAGTGGCAGCACTAACGAGGAAAGGAGATGGACTCAGATCGAAAAAAGTTGTTGTGAAAACACCCGGAGGTGTGCCTTCCCGACCGGACCTTACGCTTAAGTAAATTTTCACTTTTTTTCTCGAGTTATCAAATCAGCAGCAATTCCAGTAGGGATATGGTTCATTGGTTGAGGGGGAAGTAGATTAAAAAGTGATTTTTATTGGTTTTGACGGTATAAAAATGTAATTAAATTTATTACAGAATTTTGACCACGGAGACTAGCGTCACGGTGGAATTGGAGTGGACGAAGCCTACCCAGACATTCGGTGAGCTGCAAGGCTACAGGCTAAAGTACGGACCGAGAAGTGTACAAATGGAAGAGATTATTTTGGAGGGGACGAAAATCCAAAAGCATAAAATTCAGAAGCTTGGTACGTGTCGTTGCTTTTTCATTGAAAGTGATTTCCTGGTCAATTATGTTGCAACAACTTTTCGTGAAAGGGGAAACCCTTAGATGAAACTAGTTCTTGAAATTAGTAATGGATGGGAATGGGTGTTACAGAAAGAGGAGTGGAATATGAGTTCCGGGTATCCGCAAGCAATCACATTGGATATGGCCAAGAAGCCGTGAAGTATTATACAACTCCTGAAGGCCCTCCTTCTGGTCCCCCAACTAACATTTCGCATCGATTCCAAACAGCAGATGTGGTAGCGATCACGTGGGATCCTCCTTTGGTTGAACACAGAAATGGTCAAATACTCAAATATCATGTAATATTTCATAGGAAAATGGGAGTGTCGTCGCCAGAAAGAAATGTCACAGTTCCGAAGGTGAAATCTCCATTTAATTATAGGAAATTGGTCGTGGAAATGCATTTTATTTCCCTGATTATTAATGCTTTTACCAAGAACTCTTGTTAACGCTTAACTGTACTGCTACAGGCCGTTTTCTCTGGACTTGATGAAAATCAAGAGTATTGGGTACAAGTGAGCGCTGCCACTAGCCAAGGGAAAGGCCCACTCAGTGAAAAATATCAGATTAAAACAGAAAAGGAAATGATTCGTGCTCCAACCAACGTGCAAGCTATGGCTACCTCTGACTCGACCGCTGAGGGTAAATTAACGATTTCATTGATTTCTGATATAAGTGTGATTATTTTTAGGATAAAATCCGAAATGGTGATAATGATTGATTCATCAACTGTCTTTGAGGATTCACTAGAAAAAATATATAATTTAGGGACATGTTTCTTCGATTCTTCAATTTAGTTAGTTTTTGTTAATTAATGTATGAATAATTAATGTATTCATATCCTCTTCATATCTTTATTCTGATAAAGTTTGGTGGGAAGGTGTGCCAGCGAGAACAAGAGTAACGGGATATCAGATCTTCTACACAACCACAGCCGTTGAAGACCTGGACACTTGGCAAACCATCACTGTGCCTTTAACAACCTCGGCGGATTTAATTAATTTAGAGAAAAATTCCCAGTACGCGGTCTCTGTCTGTGCAAAATCAAAAACGGGACTGGGAAGGCTTTCGGCGGTTGTAGATAACGTCAAAATTAAACCGGAGGATGTGCCATTGCATTTAACAGCGGAAGACTTAAGCACTCACAGGTAAACCTTATATATCAGGTATATAGGTAGTGTAGTAATAGTTGAATAGGCATGATCTTCTTATCACTGATATTTATGTATTTACAGCATGACGCTGAAGTGGTCTCGACCAGTGAGATTAAATCCAATTGAGTACAAGGTAAAAAGTCATGCTAAAAAGAATATTATCATTAGCAATGCTTATCGTTCGTCTAATGTAGGACAAACCCAGTTCATTAGTTAGAGCATTCTGTGCACTTTCTCCTTCTCGGTAGATTACCTACGATGCATTCAAGGAATTTGTCGACTCGGATGGAATGACTCAGATCCAAGTGTTCGAAGCGAAAGAGATTAAAGTTAGCCAAGAACGGGAGTCTGTAACCATAAATGAACTCTCACCGTTCACAACATACAACGTGAATGTTACTGCTGTGCCGTCAGACAGCAGTTACCGTCCTCCTGCAAAGATAACAGTTACTACTCACATGGCCGCCCCGCAGCCTATGGTAACACCTGATGCTTGCAATCAAGGAGGAAAGATAAGCCTCTTTTTGCCCCAAGCCTCGGAGGAATATGGTCCCATTTCACATTACTACTTGATTGTAGTGCCCGATACGAAGAAGTTGTCGGGCAAGATCCCAGATCAGTTCCTTACGGATAATGTAAGTGAAACTTTTCACAGAGAAATAAATTAGTTGAGTTGGAAGAAAGTTTCATTTATGCTATTCATTTCATAAATGGAATGATGTTTAATTATGTAGATGGCCTCAATGAATGGAGCACCAACTAAAGTTACTATAGTCGGCTCCTCATTTGTCGCTGACGAAAATATGAATGAAGAGGAAGAAACTGGCTTCCAGCTTACTCCCTACATTGCAGCTCGTTTTGCCCCACGTGCCATTCCCAGAAATTTCCAGCTTGGTGATGGTGGGATCTACAATGGGTATGACAATAAGCCGCTGGAGAAAGGTGTTAAATACAAAATATTTCTTCGTGCCATTGTGGATACTCCTCAGAAGGTACATTTTAAAAAGCCTTTTTATTCGATAGCTGAATACATTTACTTAAATATGTATACTTATACAACCCTGTTTTGACTACCTTTACAGCATCTGTACACTTCCAGTCCGTTTTCCGATACTATATCTACAACAATGCCGGAAGCAAACTCCTGTGAACCCCCGATGCGACTTCTTCCAAGTGATCGACCCGGACAACCCAATTTTATCAATAAGAAGAGTGTTACCGAGCACGGAATGCTTTGGGTGGTTGCACCCGTCATTGCAGTAATCCTTGCTGCTTGTTCTATGTTAATGTGCTTCCTCTTCAAAAGGTTCGTTTCATGGTAATCACAGAACACACTTTTTTACTAATTCCTAACCGTCCTTGGTGTTTGTGTCTCTTTCGTCTTCTTTCTCCGTCTTTCCTATCGCTTGGGTAAAATATCTTTTAAAAAGTAAAAAAAAATATTATGCACGCTGAAATATGCTCACTTTTTTAACTCTTGTGATGGCACCGGATGCAATAATCTGGCATGCTATGCCTTTAGGAGAAAATTTCTTCGCTCAGTCAATAGCTATTTTTCTCTCTTTCTTCTTCTACGCTCTTTCTTTCTCTTTCCGTGTCTATTTCAAGTGCTCCAAACTTTTAAACAAGCAGTACTTAATTTGTCTACCACAATGTTCACAGGCGACGAGTTACTCAGAAGCATGTGGATCAGTCAGGAGTACTCAAGCCCCTAATTGCTACGGACGGACCAGACGGCCCAATGCCCGCAGGGTACATCACATCCAGTTTTGGGATGCACACCATTGGATCAGACGGAATCACAATTCCGGAAGCTTTGTGAATGACAGCAAAACTTTTGGCATGTTGAGTTTTTATTGAAGCTTAATTAGTGAGTACATATGCTAATCCCTCTTTTGAAAACACAGGGCCCTCTTCCAGAGACATTTGCCGACTTTTGGAGGATGTGCTGGGAAGTGAATACCGCTACCATTATGATGATGACAAGGCTGGAGGAAAGAGCTCGTGTGAAATGTGATCAGTATTGGCCTTCGAGGTTAGTATGAGCGTTATTTACTAGATCAGTTAAAATGATGATAACAAGTCCGAAAATTAGTCAATGTCTACTCGTCAATCTCTCCCGTCACACTGCAAGAATCGCGTCAGGTAGAAGCAACTGTCAAAGCAATCACAAAGGACTGTTTTTTAGGATTCACTTCATTCCCCGCTTAGCTTTTCACTATGCATTTATCAATCGATTCTCAACGTAATTAGCGACTGTTCATACCCACTTCATGCACACAATCCACAAATTCAGTCATGTATTTTTGTTTTCATTTATGATTTGCATATTCCACTTTTTTGTTTCTCATGAATGAGTTACAGGCAGGTGTGATCCTGTCCTTATCTATAATGTTCTGACCATCCATGGCACACAACCATTGTATTTATGAAACGTATGTGCTTCATCATTTCAATATTTTCTTCTCTTCTTTCATGACTACCCTCAAGGGGCTCCGAGACCTATGGAGATATTACAGTAACGTTACGAGAAGTGCAAGAACTGGCGTTTTACTGTATACGAAGTTTCCTAGTTCGAAAGAGCGCTGTAAGTCAAATGCTATATTTATAGGTGTCCCCATGCATTATATATAAACGTTGGCGGTAGCTATCACTCCACTGCTTCTGTTTTATTTACGTAGCCTGGGATGCAGCAGACAAGGGAGATAAAGCAGCTGCAATTTACTGCTTGGCCTGATCATGGAGTTCCGGATCATCCTGCCCCATTTCTAATGTTTTTGAAGCGTGTGAAAATGCTAAATCCTCTTGACTGTGGCCCAATGATTGTTCACTGTAGTGCAGGCGTTGGGAGGACAGGATGCTTTATTGTGATTGATTCCATGTTAGAGAGGATGAAGTACGACAATTCCATTGATGTGTAAGGAAAAGCGTAATTAATTAAATAGTTTATAATATTAATGCATAACACCACAAACATAATGAATAACAATGCATTTTTTTTACCTTTCACAGCTATGGTCATGTTACTTGTCTTCGAGCTCAAAGAAACTATATGGTACGCGGTCATAATGAAATTCTGTTAATTGGGTCTTCGGATTAGGTATTAAAAGTTTTTATGCAATAATATTTCTAACTCCCCGCAGGTTCAAACTGAGGATCAGTATATATTTATTTACGACGCCATTTTGGAGGCTGTTATATGTGGTAACACTGAAATTCCAGTAGATAAGCTGCAAGCACATGTAGAGATGTTAACAACCCCACTCCCCGGAGAAAATTTTAAGGGCATTGATGTAGAATTTAAGGCATGCCTACAAAATGATAAGATAATAATTTTTCATACATTCTAAATATTTTTTTGCGATTTTAATGATTCTAATTGTATAACTCTATGACTTATTGCAGAAACTCTTAAATATGAAGATAGACTCTGGTCGGTTCACAACGGCTAATCTCCCCAACAATCAGAAAAAGAATCGCCTTGTAAACATCCTTCCATATGAAAATACCAGAGTTTGCCTCACTCCTATCCGAGGAGCTGAAGGCTCCGATTATATTAACGCTTCGTATGTTGATGGGTACAAAGATAGGTACATTTCTCAAGAAAATTAAACTCACCGGCTTACGTTTTTACCCCTGACAGAGTGCATGAAAATCTTTTATTTTATTGTTTCAGATGTGCGTATATGGCTACACAAGGTCCTCTTCCAGACACCGTTGATGACTTTTGGAGGATGATTTGGGAGCACAACTCTACAATTATAGTGATGCTAACAAAGCTTCGAGAGATGGGCAAGGTATGCTTGCAAGATTGAAGATTAAGGAAATGTTTCGGCGTGCCCCCAAAGCTTCCTGGCCTAGATTACTAATGTGATTGTCTGTTTACTTTTCAGGAGAAGTGCTGCATGTACTGGCCCAATGACAGATCTCAACGTTATCAGTGTTTCGTAGTTGATCCTATTGCAGAATATAATTTATCACAATATACGCTTAGAGAGTTCAAGGTACTTTTTGACTGGAGTTTGCAATGCATTTTCTTTCCCACCCAGAGTAGCCTGTCAAATAATTCATCTCTGTAACGGTCTTTTCCAACAGATTACAGACGCTAGGGATGGCCAGTCAAGAACAATCCGTCAGTTCCAGTTCGCTGAGTGGCCAGAACAAGGTGTCCCAAAGTCCGCCGAGGGATTCGTTGATTTCATTGGTCAAGTACATAAGACAAAGGAACAATTCGGCCAGGAAGGGCCCATCACCGTTCACTGCAGTGCAGGAGTGGGAAGAACCGGAGTCTTCATCGCTCTTAGCGTTGTTCTCGCGAGAGTTCAAAACGAAGATCTGGTCGACTTATTCCAAACTGTTAGAATCCTTAGAACTGAGCGACCGGGGATGGTGCAATCTGAGGTAATTAAACGCTCAATTCCTTTAAAGTTACTCCAAATATTATGTCATAAAATCATTTGCATTCGCACGAAACGAAATCCTAAATTGTCCATTTCTTTTTATTTCCGCAGGACCAATATGAATTTTGTTATCGTGCTATACTGGAGTATTTGGCCTATGACCAATATCCATAAATACAAAAATCTTAAGGTTGAACGTTTTATACTTTTTACTACTAAATTCCACATACGTACGACATGTTGCTGTACTTTTTCCAAACTTTCATGGAAGCCGCTGTTATCAATCTGCCTTTCATTTTTGTCACTTTGTCATGCCATAGTCATACGTACTCCTGGTCAGCCAGTTCATGCAACGCAACAAGAATTCTCTGTTATCTTTCTCCCAGCTTAAAATAGCCAGTCTACACGTTAAAGCGCAGTGTCCATATGTAATAAGTAATTACAAGTAGTTTTTGATGTTAATTCGTATTCTGTATTGTAGATTTTCCACTTCAGCGAAAAGTATTCAGTGAGGGATAAATGTCACTCTGCTTTAGTGAGCGCCACAAAACTGCATAGCGATATATGTATCCTATACAATAAAATAGGTGACTTTTCTATTCAATTGTATGAGATGAAATATGCTGAAGTTGGTTTATAAAAAAGAAGAGTAGTTTATCTCAGGCGGGAAACTGTCTTGTCTTTGTAGCTCAAGAAAAGTATTCAGATGCAGAGGATGACTATATAAATTCATTCTTTTAGCCAGATAGAAAATAGAGCAGTACATGAGCAAAGTTTTTTAACGATGTTCTGTAGAAAAAAATGCGTGTACTTTTCTAGACTTTGCCATGTCAGTTATAAAAAATGAAGCTAGCTTATACATTATATATGTACTTCAGTATAAATTCCTACTAAAAATATTGCAATGCATATAAATATTTTGTGGTGAAGCAAATGTGAATCTTTTATAAAAAATCAGGATAGAAATACCTATATATTTACTTATTTAAGGTAGGGCGCCTAGGATTTTAGCATTTTTCTCTCCTAGAGCATGACATCCCCGTCTAAAAAATGGAGAAGCTTCCTAAACATTTTTTTTCTCTCTACTACTGTCTAGTTTCACGTAAATCTTTCTTATCTTTGCATTCCTATAGTAGGCACTTTGTCGCAGTTCTAAATTGTAGGTTTGCGAATAGATTTCCAACAAATTGTACAATCGCTATTTGTATTGTACCGTAATATGTAAAAACGAAAATAACAAATGCTACACATCACATAAAAATATTTTTTCGAAAAGACTGATCTTCTGTGTAATACTACATATATATTACAGTTTGTACGCAAATTACTGCAAAATGTGTGTATTTCTTATCAGTAGCTCCAACTTATTGTTAATTTAAGTGTAAATATAAAACACTATATTCATCGTGTACAGAGCATTAGCATAAGAAGCGTGTGTATTTTCCTTGTACAGCTCGACTATATTCCCATCTGTAAAAATTCCATTTTAAGAAAATGACTTCTTTTTAGGCTTACTATTAAAAATCCTCTACGTCTGTTGTAAACTGCGGTGGAATAATGTTACTTATTATAATACTACTAATGATATAATGATGATATGTATCATTTCCTCATTTTTTGACTGTTTATTATACGTACACGTTACAATTTTTAAGAATAGGCTTTATGTACATTGAATATAGCACTACTTTATTTTAAGGTGAACCGTATCGTGATGTATTAGTGTAAGCTCTAGACAAAATTAATTTTTTTTATGAATTCTCAATTATTCCTTTCATAAGAACGGAACTTTTATGTACATAATTTATGGTTGTTCTACACAGTAATTGTAAGGACTAGGTTAACTTTCAAGTAGCTAAATGTGCATCAAAATTAGTGGACAGCATTTATAATATAACTAATTATAATTAGGAGGTTGTTGATATATATGTCTGATGTAAAAAAAATTATCATTAAAAACAGATTGTACTGCATCTCGTAAAACGTACTAATAATATTGTTGTTACCCTTTGATCTCTTTTTAAAACTCTCTAAAATATTAATATTTAATAACAAAAATATGATCTATAGACTAATTAAAATGATTGATAAACTAGACAGCTACAAAGTATATCATTCAATATATCACTATCATCGATGTAATATGTAATAATGTTGACAAACATTGAGGTTTTCAGTTCGAGATTACTAAAAAACGAATAAAATACTACACCGCAATGATTATTTATACTGATAGAAGTGGATCTATATTATAATATGTAGTAAGGTAAAAGTATTTTGAAGATACTGTGCTATCACAGTTAAAATTATAGCTAAAGTGTGAATTTGAAGAAGGCATCTATTAGTGGTTGTATATCTTAAATATGTATTTGTAGATTGCTAAGATTGTTAAGTTCTATATGTGGACTATAGATAAATGATAATAAATAGTAATTGTTACGAGAAAATTACAGTCCTTCTTGCGATTGGGCTTCCATTTATTTTGATTCGGGCATAAAAATAATTTATTGGGTTAAAAATTCAAGCTATAAATGCTACATTGTCCAGACCAGGTTCAAATGAAAGAGCACATTTCTCTATTTTATCACCCATGGCACTGGAAAGCAATCAATCGGAGGCTTTTCAGACATTATGCATTAATTCTGTTAAGCACGGCAAATCTTGTTTAAAAGCAGTTGCATTTTAGTCCAAAAGAGACAATTTCAACGCTAAAAATATAAGGTTTGTATAAGAAATTATGGCTTCTTCCGCTTCTACAGCCGGTGAGTTTAAATCGGCAGCCATAACAAAGGAATGGGGCTCCATGCAATCTGAAGGATCAGCCTCTATAAAAGGTTCTGCAGACAGTGATAAGTCACTACGTTTGGTGGGAAACATCACCTCTGGAAGTAATACAGGAAGTCATCAAAATAGCAGAAGCGAAAAAGTTTCCGCACCCGGGCCGATATCAGTATGGATTAGGAGTCTTGCCAGGGTCTTCGAACCAGTATGGCACTATTTCCAGAGAGCTTTTACAATTCCTCTAGTCCGGGATCCTATTTCGTATTGCAGAGTTGAGGATTTCACACCTACAGGTTTTCTTCAAAGAGATTTTACATCATCTTATCTTCGATCAGATCGTGTTTTTTACTTGAGAGATGACCTGAAGAATCGCTGCAGTTGCAGTACTGCTCCAGCTTAACTTCTATTTTTGGCATGCATTTTTAATAGGGGACCGCATCTACAAATTAAACAAAGAGGAAGAACAGACTTTGGACATGATTGAGGCTGCTTGCAATTACAATGAAGCGACAAGGGCACTATTTGAGAAGATTATCTTGGATCGAAAGGAAAATGCATTGAACAAGAAGGAAATGGCTGCTGCCTTAGATTTTTCTCGGCTTGCCCCATGGAACGATAGTATGCTGGATCGGTTACAATGCATCTTCCAGATATTTGACTTTTCTGGAGATGGGAACGTCACTTTTGACGAAATGTCAGTTTACAGCCCAATTAACATTTCAAATGAGCTACCTTCGTGTAAACAAAACAATGAGCAAGGAAGTTAAAAGATTTTCAAATAATGGTAGTTTTATGACATGCGCTTCAGGTCAAACATGATGACTGAGCACGGAGACACATCTTCAGTGGAGGATCGGCGCAAAGTGTTTTCTGCAGCGGATTCGTTGGGCAAAGGATATTTGAATTTTCGAGAGTTCGTTACGGTATGCAATTGCAAAGGCATAGTACAATTTGTGGAATTTGACCTTAAAATTCCAGTCATTATGCTTATCATGTAATATATACGTAATGCTAAAACTCACTATTTGACTAAAAATGACATTTTATAAATAACCTTCTTTAAAGATGATGCATTACATTACTGTGAAAGCACCTGACGCAACTCCCCAGCCAATAGTGGACACCTTCCGGCAGATAGAGCGGAACATGGCCAGAATTCGGAGCTTGGACGTTGTCCAGCAGCTTCAAGCAGGTCTTTTCTGATGCTTATCAATATCATTGTTGTGGAATGATAAACGATTTTCCGTTTTAGCACTACGCTTTCGCTACGCTATCGTACACCTTTACTGGGAAGCACTAAAGCTGCTATTGTTAACCATAAAATAAGTTTTCCTACAATTTAAATTTTGCAAAAAGTGTAAAATTTTCGTATTTTCTTCTTCAGTAAAAATAAATTGAGCACATTTACATTTTCTTCAATTTTCATAATCAAATTATCATTATCAATATAGCCAAACTCGTAAATTTTTCGGCGTCGCATTCCTGCTCTGAGCACGCATCCACTCATTCCGCTATCCTCCTTATTGCTATCGAAGGAATGTTCTAGAAAAAGTACTTTTTCACATTTTCATTTGCATAAAGTACCATTCCTTTTCTTCTCCAATTATCCGCAAATTATTTTTAACGTTTTCATCATTTCTTTACCTGGCCCAACATCCAGTTTCAATTAGCATTAGACCGGAGTACGGACCAGATTTTATTTTTGTCGTTTGGCGATGCTGTTTGTTGGTGGTCTACTCTGTAGCAGCGGTGGATGGAAGTGAAAACGAGAAAAGACGTAGACAGATCATATGCATAGAGCCGAAGCCGACACTCATCTCTAGACAGAGGCAAAAAAAAATTGACTCGAGTCAAGTCTCTTTCAGTTGAACATAAAAAGGCGGCTGTGTGGGCTTGAGAGAACTCACAACTTTGGTAGCATTTGAGAGTTGAGGCTGTCTGGAGAAGCTCGGTGAATTTCAGTGATAAAAAAGGTGCTAAGAGAGTGGAAATTTTTTTGGGAGAGATTTTTTGAGTGAACTTAGTAAATTTATTTTAGGTTTTGGATTAATCAATAAAACTAGTCAGAGTTTTGAGTCTTGTAACAAATTTGCGGAGAGCTTTAAAGATTTTTTAAGCACGTTTTTATAAATTGACTGACGTGACGGAGACGGAGCGAGATCTGAAGAAAAGGATAAGGAGAAGTAAGTTTCTGATAGTAATTTCTTTGGTGAGAGAAATTTTCTTATGTGTAAGAAAGGGGACTTTTACCAGTTGTAGGTACTATAATTGAAGTAAAGTATTAGATTATTCATTAGTGTCATCCTTTAAATTCAGTTTGAGATGGTTCCCCTTTCAGAACCTCAGCCAGAGCCAGGTTCCCCAGAGAGTGTGTTGGAAATGGATGTGTCATGGAGGAATGAGTGTAAGTAAATTAAATTATGTACTTTAAATGTTTTTACTAGGTACTTATACTAGTTGTTGTAAGTGCTATTGGTCATTTTTTAAATTTTGGTTTTTATTTATTGTAGGTGTTGGAGTTTTTGAAAATCTTTCGTCCCATTGAGTGTAGCTGTTGTGATGCAATCCTGGGCTTCCAAAATAGAACGACTGCACAGTTTTTCTGTGCAGATGGTCAAGCTGGTAGACAAGGAAAGGGTCCGTGTCACATGAAGGCGTTGCAGTCAAATGGGTAGGTTCGCATATTGAAAGCGCAATCACAAATATTTTTTAAGGAGCATATTACGTATTGTTGTACAATTTCAAGCCATTGGAATACGCGGCTTATAGACATACGTACCTATGTAGGAACAGGAACTAAATATTTGATATTTTACAGAATAATAAACAATTATTATAATTGCTTCTGCTTTGTATTAGGGCTACCAATGTCAAGAAATCGAGTATCGGTGCAGATATTAAAGAGCCAACTGAGGAACGTGTGCCAGTTACTCCCATGTACCACAGTAAGGTTGCTGAAGTCTCACTAAATGAGACCATTAAGAAAGGCATTTGCCCTGAACTAGGTAAGCTTACGGGAGTTAGATTAAATTCATACAATATTTGTTGGAATAATAGTAGGCAAGAATTTGAAAACAAGCTCAACTTATCAATTTCTAGAATTCATCGTACATTGTCCTACGTTTGTTTTTTTTCTTTCAAAGTTTCAGTTGCAGAACCGGACGTACTTACATGGACAAAGTGCATCTACTCGCCAAATTTGAAGGATCAAGCTCCGGTGCATGTGGTGTTCCACTATTCACCGAAAATATTGCACTTGACTGCGGATATCGACGAGGCCCAAATTGAGGAAATGCAGCTTTATATAGCGGACTATGTTAAAAAAGGTATGTGCATCAGGAAGTGTTTTTTGGGTTAATAATGCCAGCAAATAAGTATAAAGCAATACAACCAAAGTTCAATCTCTCTCTCTCATTTTAGTGAAACATATGACTAAACCACCAATCGTAGGACAAATTGTTATCGGCAAGTATGAAGATCAATATTATAGAGGACGGGTCGACGTTATTGCTAGAGAAGGAACGTGTCTAGTTACCCAAATTGAGGAAATGCAGCTTTATATAGCGGACTATGTTAAAAAAGGTATGTGCATCAGGAAGTGTTTTTTGGGTTAATAATGCCAGTAAATAAATATAAAGCAATACAACCAAAGTTCAATCTCTCTCTCTCATTTAGTGAAACATGTGACTAAACCACCAATCGTAGGACAAATTGTTATCGGCAAGTATGAAGATCAATATTATAGAGGACGGGTCGACGTTATTCCTGGAGAAGGAACGTGTCAGGTTGCTTTCGTTGACTACGGAGATAAGAAGCTGTGTAGTTTGTCAGATGTGTTCCCAATCGATGAGACTTTAGCGAAGGTAAGGAAGGAGACCTGACCCAACGCTACATAGCGAATTAGCTTCTCCTATATACTTTCCTGGTTTAATTAATGATTAAACTTTAAACTTGCAGAAGCCAATTTATGGTATGGTCGTTCATCTCGACAAAGTGAATCCTCCTGAAAAGTTCGATCTCCCGGCTGATTTGGAAGGATTAATTTACGGAGGATCGATTTTAGACTTGGTAAAACTAATGGAGTCTGCTATTAATTTTTATTAATTCGCTGTGTACAACCATTATTCTTTAATAAATTTTAAACAATGCATTTATGTTTTAAAGGTTCCTTGCAAAGAAAAAATTATCCCGACAGATCCGAAGAAGGAAGTAGCATTAAATGTCCGACTTTGGACTGCAACGCCTGAACGGACCCTATTGAATGAATCACTGAACATCGCGATCAAGGCCGCTGAAAGTAAAAATTAATTGTTGTTAGTTGACCTTTAGACGATTATATGAAGCCTGATTTTGATATTCCAATTTTTTGTATTAAAGTCTAAATGGAGTATGAATGTCACTTTATACAAGATATAATTACTAGTTATATTATTATGCAATATTTGTTGGAATAGTAGTAGGCAAGAATTTGAAAACAAGCTCAACTTATCAATTTCTAGAATTCATCGTACATTGTGCTACGTTTGTTTTTTTTCTTTCAAAGTTTCAGTTGCAGAACCGGACGTACTTACATGGACAAAGTGCATCTACTCGCCAAATTTGAAGGATCAAGCTCCGGTGC
>JAHZND010000911.1:0-12188 GCA_027744115.1 Acrocyrtus sp. NNG-2020
CCGGACTACCACTATGTGATGTCTGCTTCACAACAGAGGATTTCTAGGGTCATTAAAGCACTGTTGTACGAAGGCGGGATTAGGGAATACTGGGATGGAGTTGACATTGAGCAGTATTCCCGCTGGAGGGGTCTCCATCACGAACACAAGAAAGGCTACAAGTCGGACGCTGTCGCGCCGATTACAATGGACAGCAGGTTCACTGGAGTTTTCAAGGTGGCTGGAACTCTAACATTTCCTGGGGTGCTTATGCTAATAGTGGAAGTTATGATATTTCACTATAAAAACAGAAGTCTTTGTAGATGTCAGTTAAAACCAGGGAAAATTTTTCCGGTGCAGTAAAGTTTGGATATTTCCTATAATATAATGCAAACAGTGTGGCATAATTTGTAACCAAATTTTGTTAACATTATTTGTAAAGGTTACGTTTTTGTATAATTTAATGCAGTATTCGAATGTATACTTAATAAACTTTAGATTGTCTTAATTACCACTAAACTTTCATAGCTAAAAGATAACCAGTTAGTCAGGTTCAATATAACATTCGATACGCTTGCGGCGTTCGATAACATCAATCATGTGAAATTGCTGAGGAAGCTGATGAACTTAACATCTATTTACGTTCTTTGTAGCAATTATTGAAATAAACAAACCTGTCCAGTACTACTATTCAATAATACGACGGTAATTATTGACAAGAGACAAAGTTCATTATATTACAAGCTACAAATGAGTTTCTGAAAATATATTTCTCATTCTATTACAGCTACTCCTATCACGTAATATGGTACGTAATTGGTATGGCACTCACTCACTCATTTACTTCTACTACTGACTACTTACAATATATACGATGGATGAAGAGAGGGAAGTTAAGGATATTTTGTTATTTTTTTAAGTCAACCAATTTTGTATGTAGTTGGTGTATTTGGGCATTCAAGATGGTTTTCATATACCGACAAACGTTAGCGTTGTGTCATGGCATGTACGATAAAAAGAGTATCTCTATCCCACAATACATACCACGAATGAAGCTCAAAGCAACACAAATTAAATACGTTACACAACCTCCAAAATACTCATTCACTCCACGCTAGCATTACAATTGTACAATTGTAACTAGCGAGGCATTACAATAAACCCATACTGCGCTTGATTTATCCGTATTTTTTCTTCTTCACCCTGCATTAGCATCCTTCTTCTTCTTTATCGTACGGCATAAGAAAAAGGTGTATACATTCTGACATAAAGATTGGGTAATTGGTTTGCTTGCAAATGTATCACCATCACGTTTATTGCCAGTCGTTATGTTGTCTGGGCCAATTGTTTTTGCAGTTTACGCTTTCCGCGAAAACGGTTTACTTGTACCGCTAAATAAAGAACAATGTAATGACTGTAATTACTACTTTCGCAATAAATATTCAATAAAACTGCATAACAATAGGACAATATAAAATACTAATATAAAATAGCTTTGGAAATTTACAATTGAAGAAATCATTTTTAGTTACATTAGTTTTCTGTGCAGAGAATCTAATATCTAATGTTGCTAGATTTCAGATTTTACCCAGCAGAAATAAATGGGACAAGCTAACCAAAATTAGAATAAATTCAAAGTGTTCTTGCCGAAACTACAACAATTATCTATGACAAAATTACCTAAAACGGGATGCCCAAGCCTACTTTGTTAGTAAAACCCCAAATTAGAGAAAAAGTGGAGGAGCTTTCTTATTGGGAAAAGGTTGATTTGGCAGCAAAGAAAGTATTTGAGAATCCGGTGGTAAGTGATTTGGAATAGGATCTTGTGACATTTCAATAAAACGAGGAATACTTTATGCTTACTGATTTTTTTAACAGATCTTGAAGGAAGTTTTTAACTATGTTGCATCGAGTGCTTCTGACCTTGCTCGTTGCCGTCTCGTTTGCAAGACCTGGAAAGTCGTGTCGCTTTCGCAGTGGAGGAAAACTGCTTCGCTAACTATATTTCATAGGGAATCCGAAAATGAGGATGAGGAGCAGGGCACATCCGAAAAGACCACATTGCTTTACCATGATTTCCTTCAGTTCTACACCAATGACCAACTGAAGCTGCAAAGTTGCCCATTCCGGAAATACAAGTTGATGTGGCAAGACCTCCACCACTTTAATGAGCTTTACAACAGTCCACTGATAGCGAATAAGGACGTCTGTTCGAGTTATGTCCCCGGGTTACGTGTGTACGACCCCGTTACTAACAAATACAGTTATCCAAATAGTTCAGGAGGGGCTCACATGCTGATAAAGTGGCAGTAGAATTTGGGTTCTGAATATCCGTTAGCTAAAATATTGAATTTACTTACTGAATAAAGATAACTGAACCAAAAATTAAAATTCTTCAAAAACATTTAAGTTTAAATGGTTAGAGATTTAATTCTTGTAAATCCCAAATTCTTGGCTGTCTTGAATGTTTAGGTATGTAGTTATTGAGTTAAATTGCAACAAAAATCGTAAAGAATCATAGTGATCATAGTCATAACTATCATAAATTTAAATTAAAGCAGTGCTTGCACGCCACAGCTACACTTGCTGGGTGTATTACACCTTTTTGTCTAGTTGTTTCAAGTATCACAATGCCCCTGCCACCTGTCTTAGTTTAGAGGTGGAGGGAGGTCCTTTTTGGATTCCGCAGTAGTTGAAATTACTTCTTTGTTTACTTTTCTGCTCATTGTTTGTGGCAGTTTTTGATGCTCATCTGAATCGAAGTGACTAATATAATTGCAATTAATTATTGTTTATAGGGTAAAATAAGCTTGGGTGCCCCATATTAATATTAAAGGTAAGCTTGGAGACTTGTTTTATTTTGTCACTATTCTCATAGCAACATTTTATTGCTGTTTACAAAAATATTCATTATTTATTCGGGGTTAATAAATGGAGGCGCAACCGAGTCTAGAACCTACAAACTAGTATGTAACCATAAAGTGTCAGTCTTTTTAATTAACTGTCAATTATAGGACTCTAGTTAGAAATTGATTTTGATTCGGGATTATTGACAAATCTTTGAAATATCATCGATATCATAGATCAAAGGCTGGATTATCCAGCCTGGATACAAGATATAAGATCCGTCAGATTGTCAGAAAGAGCAAGTGAAAGGATGGCTAATAAGGAAATTAGATCGAGTTCTAGTAAAATTCTTCAAGACATGTTTCATGACGAGGAAATGAAAGATTTTGTAATAGTGGCGAGCAACGGTGTGGAAAGTGAAGTGTCTCGGAGCTGTGTTATCGGGTAAAAAAACAACTTCAATTTCGCAGCATTTGAACTTTTAAGGTTAATGTGACTCTAACAACCAACTTCTAACTAGTAATTTAAAGTTCTGTTTTACTTTTATACAAGCATTTAATTAAACTAATTACTCATTCATAGCTCAAAGCGACGTTTTTGCAAGGATGATTGCTCCCTCTACTAAAATGAAGGAGTCAATTACGAAGAGAATTGAGATGCCGCACTTAAGTGAAGATGGGGTCAACCGATTGGTCAAGTATTTGTACGGGAGACCACTTCACTATTCTTATCTTGGCTGCGAAGGGGCCCTTGAATTGTTTCAAGCAGCTGGTCTGTACAATCTTAAGTATTTGAAGACATCCCTTCAGAAAATGTTTCTGGAAAAGGATATTGCATGGTTTGATCCTAATTCTTCTTTGGAGCTGTTCTTTACTGTGAAGGATGACGATTCTACAAACGACTTGCAAAATCATTTGCTGCGGGCAATGAAAGCGTAAGTATTTAATTATATAATCGATATATATTTACTTTTAAAAAAGCGTTGCTAAACTACTGGCATCTGTAATATAGTGTATAGTGGACGTGTTTTCTTTGTAAATTTGCAGTAAGTCGGATTCACTTCGCACTTGTGACAGTTTTAAGAAATTGGATCAATCAGCAGTAACTGAACTTCTCTTTAAGCTGTTCAAGTTGGACAAAAACAAGATCAAAACTCCCAAAAAGAGGCTTGGCCCTGATAACTACGACTACTACCATGATGAATATGATTATTTCGGTTTGTTCGATTAGATATAGATATAAATATTATTGTGTTTGTGGTTTAGCTGCTATATGTAGATGGTGGTTGGAGATAACATTTGTTTGATGAATATTTGTTTACCAAAATGTTTCCAAAGGTTAGAACTGAGTTATGTTGAGTTGAACTATTGCTAACTGATTTGATTATATTTTATTACGCTAAAATAATTTCGGTTCTGCAAGTATATAAAGCTAAAATTGTCACGGTTTTGCAAATGGTTGCATATCAATTGTACTAATTGTGCAAATTTAAATTTAATATCAATTGTATCCTCTAAGGAAAAAATATGTACATGAGAAGCATTAAATAAATCCATTCGCATTTCGCTAATTAATGCAATAATAATCGTTTTGTTTCCTCTGAATCCTATTCCACATTTGATAATTATGCCTTTGTTTACCTTTACGTTGAAACTTACACATACAAAATTAAAATAATTCATTACATACCTATTTGCAATTGTAATTCCGTCTGCTATCATGAATTATGAAGTTGCCGATTATGTAATTACCTATACAAGACATAGCAGCGTGTGTACTGCAAACAGAAAGTGATAATATGTGACCGGGTTCTCCTGTCTGGGCTGTAATACGCATTGCAGTCCGTTCAATACATAGTAAATCCCGTACAAAACCCAAACAGAACTTTTTCGCCGCTATCAGCTGTAGCTCCCATAAGTCCAAGTAACTTTTTGAAGAGGACACACTTTAGAGAAGTTGTTAAGTTGAAGTTTTTATTTTGAAAAATATTGTTTTTGGCACAATCCTCTAACTGAAATTTAGGAATTTGCTACGTGTACTCCTTAAATATGGATGCAGTCGCAGTGTCAGCAGTAACAGAACAGTTTTGTGAAGATGAAGAGAGGAAGGGTCCGAGCGTTGGTGGATTGCAAGGGGATACACCTCCGGATGAGTTAACGCTACCGTTTTTGCCAAATGAGGTCAGTACACAATTACAAAACTAAAACTGACATTCCATAAATATTAATGAGTTAGTACCTATCTATTTCGTGTGTAATTGTTTTTATATTTACTTTTGTTGCTTTTTTAAATTTTATCAGGTTTGGGACAAAATACTCGAGCAGGTGACTAACCTAGATGATATGAGGAAAGTGGTAAATTCGAGTTGGGAATGGAGACGGATTCTGGATTCCAAGAGGGTTCTTTTTCTCTTTCCAAATGTAAGTTAATTCGACAAATTTAGCATACAATGTTGACTGTGAAGATCTACGGAAATAGAAGTATTCATTTTTAATGGCTTCTTGAGGAATGAATTAATTTAATTTATTATGGCACATGAGCTTATTATCTACGGAAATAGTGAACGGATTCGAGGCATACTTATTTATTATTTATAAAAGGTTGCTATGGAACTATGATTTCTTTTACTTTACTTCAGGTTGTTCCACTATTAACCAAGTATTTGAAAAGGAATGACGTACTCAAATGCCGACGGGTCTGCAAGAGCTGGGAACAGGGTGTGGATGAATATTTCGAAAGCGCCCTAAATCTGGCTCCTTACACTGCAGCCCGTGAGAAGCAGTTGGAGAAGCGAGAAATTTGGCAGCAGCAAGGGACTTCAAGGTTCCCTTACACGTACTATCGTGGATCGCGTCTAATTAGGGAGGAGCTTAGTCACTCAAGAAATCCTCACATTGGCCGAGCACTTGTAATTGAAGCTCTTGTTTACTTGGAGGACACCGGAACTATTCCAGCGATAAACGAATATTTATCGACGTTCGGACATCGTATTAAATTTCTTGATGAGTGCTGGTCTCACAGAAGCTCTTGTGATTACACTAATAGAATAACCGAGGGCATTTGTTTCATTTTGACGCATTTGCCAAACCTCATTCAATATCGGATCCGAGCTGAAATCTGTAGAGATGGTTACGACTCCTGCAAGTACAGCGACGGACATTCCTGTGACTCAATTTCGGATATGCAGAAACTGAAGGACCAAAATGTTTTGCCAAAACTGCAAACACTACAACTTGAAGTGATATATGCATCATGTGGTGGAGGATATTTTCTGGATGGTCTGCTTATCTCATTGTTTTCCAACCAACTGGGCAGACTCGAAAATGTAAGATGGACAAAGGAATGGAATTGTCTGGATTGGAGTAATCTCACTGACCTCCGGCTCTACTTGGAGTCCTACGAAAACGAGCTAGATAGCCTGCAGCAGTTGAATGCTCCGAAATTAAAGAAGCTGCACTTGCATTTTGGATGTAGCGATGCCTTGTTCACCCTTCAAATGCTGCACGCCGCTCTAAAAAGCATGCCCAACGTAGAATCCGTCGGACTTATCTTTGCATTTGCCAGTGGGCAGTTTGGAAACTCTGCTCGAAATATGCAAGATGTCCAATTTCCGAGTATCACCAACCTTACCATCAACAACAGACCCATTTCAAACCGAGTCCTTCAGCAGTTTCCCTCCCTTCGATCTCTCCATTTTTCGGAATTTCTTAAATGGAATATTTACAATGCTATGCATCCAAAGGAAATGGAGTGGCTACCTGACCACGAAGAGGAATGTTATGACAAGGCTTCTTGGAAAATAGTTTTAGCAGAAGGTGGACCTCTTATCCAAGAGTGGTATGATCGCACAAAAGTGAGTAACACGCTGGGTCCGTTTTCACTGTCAACCCTGAGGCAGATTTCGGTTAGGGAGAGAAAGTATTTTCGAGATGACATGGTAAAATCTCGCCCCATTTCTGAATATTCCCGATGTTTGCTCTCGAATGATCTCTCTGCATCGGAGATTGCCGTGAAGTGGGAATGGAGAGACTTTGGCTATGGGTTTTCAGCTGCAACATCATTTTTTAAATCAGACAATCAGTCTTCTTCAAACTTGCTTTACTTTCATCGTTTGGAAGCCACTTCTCAAAATTTTGAGTTTGCTAATAGATACATGAAGAAGGTGTCCCTCTTCCAGGAAGTTTTTCCCACTGTCCAGGAAATTGTAGTTAGTCACTCTCCAATTTTGAAATCTTTTTTGATGTGTTTCCCGAACTTGAAACTCTTGAAAATTCCTTTAAGTAAATCAAGTGTACTTCACCTTGACTGCAGTCAGCCGGTTTCACGTCGTGTGTTCTGCAGATCCTGGCATGATCCAATATTATACAACAGTTACGACAAGGAATTAAATGTGCTGAGGGATGCCAGAGTTGGAGCACAAAAGCGAATCTGCGAGAGCGAAGTTTGGAATATATTGCCGTCCCTAGAGAAGATTTCAGTTGTGCATTTGGATGATGAATGTAATGTCATCGAGGAAATATACGTCCACACTAGAAAGAATGTTAAACAAGTTAACTAATTGATAGATAAATTAAGTCTTGAGTGTCTCATGTATAGCGAAAAAAAGAAATGCTGTTTCGGAATATAAATGGAATAGTTGATGATTACTATGTTTGTATGAAGTAAAGCTATCTGTTATCTGACCTAGTCTCAATTAACTTTTTCAGGATGTAAAGTAAAGGCTTTGTTTGAATTTAATTTAATTGTGGGTTGCTTGGTTGCTAGCACAGCAACCGTCCGCACAGTCGAGTAAAGTATCTTGAAAAGAAGCACCCGTGGGTTCACGAGTACTTTAAATGCAAACGGGAAATAAATCCTTCAATTTTTTCAGGAAAACAAAATGCCTCAAATTTTTATTTCTTTTCGATTAATGTCTTGCTACAAGCTACAAAGTTAAAACTAGAACAATTTTTAAATTTTTATGGTAGTCTATATCCTACNTCTTGCTGCAAGCTACAAAGTTAAAACTAGAACAATTTTTAAATTTTTATGGTAGTCTATATCCTACAGAAGCATCAGGTTGATTGCTAAGGCTGCTGTAAGATCCAAACAGTTCAGAGGTGTCAGCTTATCAGCGTATTTGATTCTGATAACTGCACAGGACCTGAGAAGTTTACTTTTCCGTTTCCAGTCTCTGGAACTATGTGGAAACTTCTCTGAATTGTACCTTCGAGCTTCGGAAAGAGCCTTAGCAGATTGGGTGTTAACACTTGCCAAGCCACCGAGCACGACCAACATGAATATGACAGCACTGCATAGTTGAAGGAGTGGAGCCAAAAGAGCTAGCGTGTTTTGCCTGGTTTCCATTCTCATGAGCGTTACTGTAAGTCCCGAACTCATGAGGAGGGAAGAAGCTGTGGCCACAGTTAAGAAAATCCAAGTTATTGAGTTTGAGCTAGTGGCCAGAAGCTGAATTTGTCGGTAGAAGCACGCCAGTGGTATTTCATCCTTGCTAGTTTGGTGAGCTGTGTAGACTTCTTTAAAACTAAAATCAGAGAATAATTAAATCTAAGTAGCTCTAGTATAACTACAGACGTAAATGATTAATTACCCTTACTTTCTTATGCATCCAACCAACGACACTATTGCCACAGTTGTCAGAGACCCAGCCATAACTGTCACCAAGGCAGCCGTGCACGCAGACCACCACGCATTGACAGCAACCAAAATTATTTTCAAAATCAGAGATAGTTTTCCAATTAATGGGGGAAGCTGTCCATTCATAGCAAGTCACCAAGGCAGCCGTGCACGCAGACCACCACGCATTGACAGCAACCAAAATTATTTTCAAAATCAGAGATAGTTTTCCAATTAATGGGGGAAGCTGTCTATTCATAGCACACTCAGGAATGAGCCAGTAGCCTGCCATTGTGGACTTGCAGGGAGATCGCCAGCTTGCCAATGCCGAGAGCGTTATTAGCAGCAGATTTTTATAGAAGAGGAATCGGAAGAAGTAGCTGCTCCGTTTCTCTACTGCTCCAAATGAGAAGACTTCACCCGCGGGTCTCCTCTTTTCGGCTGAAGCCCCAAGTTCCACAAGCCCATTTACGAGAAATACTGCGTCTGCACTTCACGTTGTGCAGTTGCTTCAGCATCAGAGGACATAGCAAGCGGTACGAAATGGTTGCAACTGCAATTGCCGCAGGCATTCCGCACTGCTGCTTTCGTGCTCCCTGTCTGCACTCCGCCCTTCCTTTTAAGAAGGAAAATGTGATTTGGGCAACCATAATGCCAGTTAGCACGACAAGGGCTTTAGTCCGTTTTACAATTCGCTGCATGATCAAATCCTTGCCGATCCGTGTCATTCGCCTTTGCTTGGGCTCATATTTCAAGGGAAGTATGCCAAACAGCTCTACTATAGCCCAGCTCCTTGCAAATAAATTCAAATTTTGGAATAAGATCATCTCTCCTACAAAGGTCACTTTAGTGCCGTTAGCGTCTCTTGTGTGATTCTCGTAACGGCCGTAACTACCAGCAAGTTGAAAGCTCAAGCAATATCTCCTGACTTTCGGCGACTTTCGATTTCTAATCGACGTCACGACTGCTAATTTTAGCTCGGCCTGGCGTAACATTCGTAATCAACTAGGTTTACAACCACTTAGCGGTAAATTTATTGCCAAATATTATGGAAAAAGGAACGTTTTATGATAATTAAAATATATTAAGTACTTAAAAGTCTTGGAGCCTTTTTGAATAATTTGTTAAGCTCCTTTTATCGTTTTATTTCGTAGATTGCAGATTTAGAAATTCCATTGATCCTTGATAACTTATAAGGATTGATTGATGCCTTTTGGATTAAATGTTGTGGAATTCGTTGCTATGTAACAATTACTGGATGCTATAGCTGTATTGCTCTCTGGTGATTAGCAACTCGAAGGCAGACAACTGTTCCAGCACGGTTTATCTTCATCCAATGGTGTAGTGGAGCGCAGATATATTTTTATAGCGTACATAATACATATTATATGAAAGCTTTTTATAAGCTGGCAGTAATTCAGTTTTTGTCAATTCAGGCTGAAATTGCAACAAGGAGTAAGCTATGCTAGTCTGCAATGTTTTTTCTCAATTTATTGCTTTGGCTATGACCCCTGTCTAACCTAAGAGCGAGAATGGTCTGGTGCCGATGTCATAATTTTATGAGTGACAGTGACAACTGTGCGAAAGGAAATGTTCTTTTAGTGTATAACGGCTACACCTTTTCCTGTTTGTCTGTCGTAAGTAAGGTAGCAACAGCAACCCAAAATATTGTATATTAATTTAAAGGGAGGCTTTACTGAAAACATGTCTACAAGTGTCAATGGTTGAAATATAAACGAGGCAGGCAACGAAAAATAAGCACTCTTGTTAATATTATTTGTAGAAAACTCGTATCACATAACATAATATAAACAAGAAACAAATCCATTTCTGTATGGCTATGCATAGGAATTCCCGGATCTCAAGATTAGTAAATTTCTAGAATGAAGTACCTAGGCAATATTGCTCTTTGTTAAACTCAGACAATGCAAGTAAGATTTTTCATAGGCAGAACACAAAGAATTCTTATATTGGTGAGATAATATGGAAAGAGAAACCGCGACAAACAGTTTCCTTTATTGCTTGCTCTCCTCATTTGGCCTCATGCAAAAAATTGTAAAAGAAGATGCTTGTGCTTTTAGTCATTAAATTCGGATTAGTTTACTCCCGTTCACGTCCACAGTGCTGAATATCACACGAGTAGAGTCCGCACTTTAATATGTAATGTGTGTGGGATCAGTAAGAAAGTGCAAGTGATTCTCTTTGATGTAGATTCGAACATGGTTGCAAAAGGCAGGCTTACAGAGAGTGTAGAACCACAATAAACGTGTTAGTGAGCTAATAATTTTAAGGATTCTCTTAACAATAATTAAAATGTTTTCATCTAACTCCAACTCGGTGAATTTGGCGCGGCTGAAACGAGCTGTATTTACGGAACAATGTAATTTATTTTATTCATTGTTAAAAAGGTTTTTAGACCTGACCTGTGCTCATAAAAATACAGTGACAGTTTAATAAAGAAATTTCTTGTGGTTTGTGAGCAGATATGGAACAGCTTAAGAATCCGGAGACAGGAGAGAGGTGCTACCCTGAGTTAGTGCATGAATTCTACATTGACGACTTACAACTGGAGAAGGTTCACCCGACTAACGACTTGGACTTAGAAAAAATTCATAAAATATTTGGAGACAAACGAATAATCCCTCGAAACACCAAGTACAATACAATTTATACAACAAGGAAGGAATTAAAATTAGATTGACAGCTTTATGCAATTCGGATTTTTAAATGAATGTTATAGTTAATTGTTCATGCTTTGAATGCTGCTTGACTTTTAGCTTCGTCGCTCTATTGAGCTACAAAAACTGGACAAACTGGAATCAATGGAATTTACTTGTACGGTAATAACGATGTTTTTAGGCAGTTGGCTGATAAAATTCCTGGGATCGTTTTAAGGATAGAGGGCATTGTTGAAACGAGGAGCCAGAGTTCCGATGAGTACTATCTACCAGGAAGTCCTTATGGGTTTGAGTTTGATGTTAGTGTGGCATGCTCAGGTTCGCAATTTATTACCAACTAAGTTAGCAGTACACATAAAATCTCTAATGACTTACAAATTACTTTACTGTAGTACATAAGGATTCTTCTTATTATTAAATTAGCTTTAACTCAAATTGGAAATATTTTTACTTACTTCTTGTTTTAATCAGATATGGCTCCAGCCAAAGCTCAAATTTTTGCTTTCGAAGCGTTCAGTGCAAACAATACTGAACAAAATGATTTTTATCTTCCATTGCAATCAATGCAAGAAAGAGAAGAGCCAAATTCGAGCTTCCAGTTTCACCTAAACTGTTCATTGTCCCTTAAGTGGGACGGAATAAGGAGAATTACGGAGCCAATTGCAAAGGATCCCAATGCAATTGTTGCTGCACTCTATATTGATGACACTAAGGATTTTTCCCTGGTTGCAGAAAATGGAGCTCTTGTCAAGTGCCACGGACTAATATTGTCAGGTACAGTTCACTGTTCAAGTTCAAATTTATTTATTCGCATTTTTATAAATAAGGTCGGTTAATTTAACAATGAAAAACAAAAATAATTATTTACTAGCCCAAAGTGAAGTGCTTTCAAGAATGATCAACCCATCTAATAAAATGAAGGAGTCCACAGAAAAGAGGATTGAAATGGGGCACTTGAGCGAAAATAATGTTAATCGACTTGTGCGTTATTTATATGGGATGCCCATTCTAAGTGATGATTTGAGCTGTGAGGATGCCGTTCAGTTGCTTCAGGCCGCTGGTCTCTAC
>JAHZND010000912.1:0-14878 GCA_027744115.1 Acrocyrtus sp. NNG-2020
GCCATGAAAAAATCCTATGGCTGAGAGCCATGAAAAAATCTTATGGCTGAGAGCCACGAAAAACCATTGAAAACAATTCAATTCGCATTGCGAAAATTTAGCTGTCATCTCTGTCCCAAAGCATTTTCTACGAAATCTGTGCTCTCGAGCCACATAAAAATTCACTCAAGTGTTCGACCTTTCAAATGTGATCGCTGCGACTCATCCTTTCTTAAAATGAGGGGGCTTAATCGCCGCACGCTCACAGTTCATGACAAACTGATGCAGTTCTAGTGGCAAGTGTATAAGGCCGAATTTGCATTGAGCCAAAATTTGCAAAACCGTTTGCAAAAGTACAAAGGGGAGTGTCTGAAAGTACTTCTTGGAAAGATTTTACCGAATGAAAATGGAATGTTCCAGTGCAGCGTTTGCGATAAAGAATTTCTACATCTGCATCAGTTAAACCAACACGTTCAAATATATGAAAAGGACCGGAAAAGCCAGTTTAGTTGTCATCTTTGCGAAGACAAGTTTTTCACAAAGAGTACAATTCGGTCACATCTACAGGTGCACAACGGGCAGGATTGTCGGTACTGTGACAAGATATTCAGTAGCAGGGGAAAGAAGGAGCGGCATGAAACAACGACTCACACGTCCACCTAATAGCTGCAAGTTCCGTATGTAGAGGAAGACCCCCAACAGTAATGGATTATGGGGTAAAGGAGATGCCAAATCTTGTTAGAAAAGCTGAATTCAGGATCGATTGGTTTTACTTTCTCTAAAGGAAGGAACGGATTTGGAAATAATTTCTGTGAAAAGAAAGTTGTGGGAGGGTACTAAACTCAATATTTTTAACTGACACATAATGACTGGAGTTTTCAAAGATTTTCTGAACTACTTAAAATGGTGTTATTAGCGCTTTTATTTCTATAAAGTTACTTTCCATTGAAACTTTCAATTTATTTACTTCGACTTTACTAAAAGATTTTGCTCTCAACTTGTTACTAACTTTTTTGTTCAAAAAGAATGATTCCAAAAATAAAACAAATAATTCTTACAAAAAAGGATGTTGGTTCACTAGCGTCCGTTTGAGGTGTTTTTTGCAATTGTTTTTCTTATTAATTTTACTAGGACACATGTGTGGTGGGTTATTCANGCAATTGTTTTTCTTATTAATTTTACTAGGACACATGTGTGGTGGGTTATTCACTAATAATTTTTCTTTTCAATAATTTCGAATCCTGTCTTAAGAGTGATTTATCTCATCCTGTCTAATTAATTCAAATTTCATTGATTTTGAAAAAAATGTGAGAATATGGTTTTCATTATTTTTTTAAATTTAGCAGAATGTGAGAATGCGACGACGGATGTGCAAAACCGCATTCGATTAATTTTCAAAAATTTATGCATGTTGTTACTGCTCAAAATGTGAATGTCAAATTTATGCATGTATTTTGGTTACTAATTTTGAATGTCCGAATAATGTCTTTCTTATCAATTTCCGGTGGTAGGAGAAGCGGTAATTTAGAGCTTGGCTTCTTGGTTTGACTTAATGATGTTGCTGTTGAAGTCAATTTTCTTTTCTTTGTGATGGATACGTACATCCGGTGGAGTAGGATGGGCCGTTGTTGGATTAGCTTGGGTTGACATACGGGATGGGCCGATGTTGGCTTGGCTTGGGTTGTCATCCGGGGATGGGCCGATGTTGGCTTGGCTTGGGTTGCCATCCGGGGATGGCCCGATGTTGGCTTGGCTTTTTGGCAGCATACCACTTCTAATTGCATTTTAAGTTATGGGGTTCATGACGCTCCATACTAAATGATGTATGAATTATGCTTGGATCGTGCACCGTGTGCCTGGAGTATTGGTTAGCCTACAGTCGGTATGTAATGTCTCAGACTGCCCCAAGTGTTTACATCAGTTAGCAAAACTTGTAGTAAAGACTAGCTAACGACGTTTACCTGGATGATAGTTTGTAACTAAAAATGGTAAAGACCGTAGATAGCCTTTATAGCTCGCAAGGTGTTGTTGTGTTACTGTTCCAGATAGGTACTGGATGATGCTGGTGATGACGGTGTTTGCACAGTTCAATGAAGGTGGTGCTGCTAAATTAATTATTTCAATGTCTTACGTTCCGATGATTCCAATCAGGTGTTAAATGATTGATCACTTTGAAGCTTATTAGATGTTCTTATTGTAGCCCTGCACAATTTGGGATGTTCGAATGTTTCATTGTTCATATTTGTTACTGTTCACGGCTGCATGGTAAATACATGAGCCTTCCACTTATCACAGGGAAAATAAATTTGTCGCACAAAGGCATAGATGAATTTCACGAATATCACTCAAAGAGCACAATGATCAAAAATTTTTGGAGAACGATTCCCGTTTAAGGAGCCAAGTCCAAGATATTCAAAATATAATAATGATAATAATAGTCACAATAATAGTCAACGGCGTAGATAACTTTATGAGGTAACTTTACGGTCGTGCGCTAGACTGATGCTAAGGATGTGAGGATGCAACTGCGCGAGTTCATGAGATATTTAATTAATGTGGCGGTCGTAGGTACAACTCTGCACTGATAATGTTAATTTAATTATTTTATCTTTATTTCTAATGTCGATGGTCATAACAACTCTATCGACCCTTAACGCTACTTTAATATTTATTTAACGATTAATTACTTGATCTACCTCACTTATATTTTTAACTACGACTATCTAGTTGCATATTTAACTATCGCTTAATTATACTTTAATTACAAATATTTAACTACTGTTTACTGGCACTTATACTTTATTCACTAGTTACCTATTTATTACTTTATTAACTTTATTATCTACAGCTATTCTACGTTACTCTAGCTACTCCGAGTCTTACACGAGGGAGCCCCGTAGAGCACTCCCTTCTCGGAGCAGCCTTCGCCTGTCACGCTGCTTCACTGTACCAAATATCACATTCGAATTTGCGAATGTTTAAGTGGACAACTCTGTTGTGGTGGTTATAAGTCTGTGGTGTCGAAAATGTTTTATCGCACACTTCACAATGGTTGGTATTTTTCTACATTGGCACTAGCGTTTTAGGGTGATTTGATTGCTGATGAGATTTTAAAAGTTTTACACACGAGAAAAATTTAGTACATCCTTTAACACCGCATGGTGTAGTAACTTTCTTTGGTCTACCAGACGTTCTCACTGGACGCGTTTCGGAATGAGCTGTTGAATCTGGATCTGGAGCAATTTTCTCCTTCCGCTTGCCTATATTAGCCTTGCAGAATGTACCATTTTGTTTTACAATTCAGTTGTGTCATTGGACGTGACAGTGTGGCTTCCGTGACTTCGATGCTTTCGGAAATAATCGGTTCTTTTTCATTATTATGCGCCAGTGACTGAACATTACTGATTGTGCCCATTGGTCCGGCTTCACTTGTTGATGATAAGTTTTCTACTTCTTCACTAGAAACCGCATCTGCATCCGAATCCAAGTCCGAGGAAGCCACACTCTCTACACTTAAAGTTTTAGATTCACTTTTTCTGCCATCACATTTGGAATTCAGTCTTGTAATTGCCACCCGTGGTTGATATTTGGACACACTTTCAACTTTCGATGCCTATTACAAATAATTAGCAGAGTACAATATTATTGTAATAAATTTAGCAATTAAAAAGGCTTCGTAACTTTTTAAATGCCCAGTAGACAACAAATACTTACATTCCCTGGAAAGCCGTTTCCGTAAACTCTCAGTAGTGGCCATGGAGCTCAGGGAAATAGGGTCATGCTTCATCCTATCGTGGTATCTACTCATCCTGCATGGTGTCCTCCCGGCTTCCTTCATTTTTTCATGGATAGAATTCACCTGGTAGCTGATCTTCATTTTGGCAACCTCCACAATTCGAACTTGCTCCTCAAACTTCTCATTTATTTCTGAACAAGAGCTACATAGCTGCGCTGAAATGTTCCACCTCTCCGATTTCGAATATGGCAGTGAAGTGTCACGAAAAATTGTCTCGCCAACATTTACATTCAAATATCCGAACAGGGCCGATAGCGAAAAGGAACTGTTTACACCATCTTTCGCTCCAATTAATTTCAGATAAATGAAACAACACTCTTTCGTATTTAAATTTAACTCTAATTCTGTTTGGTGTAGCTCATATTTAAAGAGTAGAAATTGAGTCTTGAAAAATTAAAAAATTAACTTTATCCTTAACATATAAAATCGGAACTAGAACAACTTTGTTCACTTGAAAGCAACGTTTGCTTTCCAAAAGCCAAAACAGAAAACATGTGATTGCTCCCACAGCAGTGTTGGGTTGTACTTCATGTCAAATGTGCAGTGTTGGAGTGAGCTTGAGCTATACCGGGTTATGTATACTGCAGCGTAGTGTAGTGGTCCTCATCCTTTCCAACTTCATTTCCATTACATTGTTGCCTTCTCGTGTCTGCATCAGGACCTGATCAGGTCTTCTGTTTGTGCCGTGAGTGCATACTTGCATAGCGGAATGGAGAACAAAGTCTCATATCGCATGTTTTTCAGAAACGATGCCATAAATATCAACAATACCATGCTGTTTTGTATCAAGTATGCTAAAAAAATATATGTTACAAACATTTACAATAGCCATGCTGACAATGAGACTTTGAGTCAATTTGACAAGGCATCGAGCAAAATCCCACCTTTCAGTATTAGTTTTTCATTGTTTCAATTTGTAATGTAGTTTTAGAAATAGGAACAATACTTTTTCATTGTACTTTTGGAAATAGTACAATACTTTTTCATTGTATATTTTTTGTATCATATCAAGTTGTGGTGAATGGAGCAGGCGAGTAAAAAACTGCTCCTGCAGTTGTGCATTGAGTTTTTTAGCTCGCCCCATTACCAGGTAACTAGATATGATTTTCCCATTCCGTCAGTCACACTTCTGCGAAGGCGTGTTTTCCCGATGGAAAGAGCACGGAGCAGTGTGAAGGAATGCGGATTTAGTAGTAATTCAATTTTGAGAATTGTACAGAAAAGTCGTGCTTTTAGCAGACTACATAAAATTCTTTCAAGCGAGTCGAAGCAAGTTAGTTCCTTAATAGCTAGGATAATTAAAGTTCGTAGGTTAACTCTTAATTGATCGCTACGCTGTTTCAACACTAGTTGTGTACACTGCGAAAGGATTGTAGTTAGTTAATGTCGTTAACACGGAGTTGCGGACTCCGTTACTTAACTAGCTAGGTAGTAGATATTTTTCAGGGGCACAGCCCAAATTTATTGTACTCGTCGTAAACTGTTTAGTTTTAGTTGCTTCTTCAATAATTAGTGAATAATTCGACCTAACTTACACAATAATTTTGTCAAGTATTTTTCAGTTTATTTACAATTTGATTTTGTTTTTGAGAATAAAAGAGCATTTTCCGTCCTGCGATCGACACTTTGGTCTTTTGGACTAATTCGCGTTTTATTTTACTGTACTATTTGGTGAACGGTTTTCGCTTAGCATTTATTTTGCGCTTGAAACCCTGACACAATTAATTAGTGCCGTTTTTAAAAGCATTTTGATGTTGAATAATGCATAAATCATTTTTGTCATATTGCTTCTTCTGCTTTTTGTCGGCTGACATGCTTTGTTGTTAGAAAAGGCCATTTTAGCAACATTTTAGCACTTTTTGTCCTTGTCGCAATGTAAAAGTTAAATGTGTACGAAAAAGCCAAACAATAGAAAATGCGAGTTTCTATAAAGAAGCTTCCAGCAAAACATTGCAAAAAATTTAATTGCAGCGTGAGATCGTGACGGCGACAATGCCGACGTTCTTAATGTGGTCAGACGTAATTTGCCAAGTAATTTTATATTTGAGGTAAGAATGGTTACTCCTATATTATTATACCTCTTAATAGCTACTACACCTCTCTCTCCAAACACTCGCATCAATTCCCTTGTACACTGTGCACCATTATTGTAGCCAACAATGTTGAATATAGATTTATATTTATGCAACAATGGCAATACATGAAGCTTCTTCTCTATTTTCCAAGTTGAGTAAGCTCTGGGCTATTCACCGGTCTTTACCAAAGCGCATTCCTAGCAAGAAAAGAGTTGTTTATCTACATAATGTACTATTGCGAGCTTGGCCTCCTCCTCCTCCACTTCTGTACTCATCCATTTCGCATTTTTCTGATACACTACCACCCCTCTTCTTATATACATCTTACAAACACATTATCGTTGTTAGTCTTATAAACAACACATTTCCATGCTGCTCGCTAGTTTGGTACTGTCACTAATAGATGTAACAAAAAGTACGTACCTGTAGCTTGTATCGTATGAGCAAGATGACATTTTAGTATGTACAGCCATATCACTGTTACTGGTGCTCTTGTCACTTGTGTGTGCTCACTCGAATTGCGTCTGTTGAAAAAATGATGAAATCAGTCCTCCATTTTACCTTTCAAAATTCACTTTTCAGTTCCATAGTGTTGAGACTACAGATTTGGTCCTCCATCATGAAGAACCTAATTTAAATGAGTAGTTTAAAAGTTTTTTTAAAAATTATCTAATCAGTTAATTTACAAGTGTCTTAAGAGCAAAGTGGGTTCTACCATTAAGAGTAGCCAGTTAAAATAAATTTGTAAGTAATGATATTTAATTTTAAATCAAAAAAGAGAAAATACTATGCTATACTATTCAGCTCTAATCTATTTTAGTCCGATTTCTCTCCAAACGTATATGTTTTTATTAAATACAGACTATGAATATCCAAGTCCAAGTTCTTCCACAAAAGCCTCAACTGTCCTTAACGTTTGCTGAGGTCTGAAACGAATTAAAAAAGTAAATGTTGCCATTTACAATGTCTTCATTCATTAACTGGACATTTACCAACATAATGACAATTTGGATATTAGTGAACTTTACGTTAAATCATTGTTATGGTAAAAGAATTAACGTACAGTTTTAAAGTTTCGAATTCAATATTTGTCTTTAAAATAATTTTTTCTGTTGCCCATAATATGCGTTAAACGTAATGTTATTTATCTTCAGGTATGCAATAATGCATTATGCGAAGGAGTTAAGCAGAAGTAATTTTTTGGACGCCACTGCCACTACAGTGTTACCAGAAGGAAACATTTGCAGCCTTAAAGGTTGGGACTGGCTGATTTCTTGCCGGGATTTCATCTAACAGTTCTGCCACCAGTGGAGACTAGAGAGGCACCTCGACGACAATTTCCTACTCACCCTTGTCAAGCGACAACTTCTGCGGATTCACTAACGAAAGGTTAAAGATTTTTTTATTTCGACTGCTTCGCTATTGTAAATCGGCAATGTCTTAGCAATAACTTCAAAGAAAGATTGCTGACACTGATACATTTAAATAAATAAAATTTAATTTAGCATTATGTTAGCCTAGATGAAGTTTATCTGTAGAATGTGTGGCATCGTTAGCAAAGCTCAAATTCGAAAATAATTTGCTTCTTGGAACTTTCACTTTGTGCAGTCATAGATGTTTCGTAAACAAATTCCTGGGCAGTCGCTAATTTTAAATTCCATTAATTTATTTCTTTTCAACGCATTGAGACTTGAAAGGGAATTAAGCTGCTAGATCTAGCTAATGGCAAATGTAGGTAGGCGAAAGGCAAAGAGAAGTAACAAGTGGATGGCAAGAAGGGCACAAAGTACTAATTTCTCAAAATCCCAAAGTAATATCAAAAACCTAAAGGTAACCCAAAAATCAATATTTGGCGAGGTTTAAAAATAAGACAAAATAAGGTATAAAATATTTTACTCACCTTCATTATTTTCAGTGTTGGTTTGCCTTGTCGCCTTTTAAAATGTTTGTAAGCAGTTTCATAACCTAAAAACTATTGTACTGTTCCATTACTACACCGATTCTGAATTGCATGTGTTAAACTGATAGGAAAAAGAAAGCAAGCAGAAGTTTACAGTGTACACTACTCATCGTAAAATTATATGCTAAACCACCTTTGAAGATTTGCTGCAGTGATGCAAAATTCGTACGGGAAACATTGGATTATGATTACAAATTACGGGGTTCTTTTTGGAACTATGCGAGAGATTTTTGTTACGGACTATATTTAAATATCCGAATGGCCGGTGCCTGTTATCCTGAGATGGACCATGGTTACACTTAAGATTTTCTCTAAGTTATGACAGATATGCAAAAATGATGGTAGTGCGACTCGCAGTAAGAGGTACAATGCTCATATATATTTATTTGTTCCCAACTCTTTGTTGAATACCAAGAAGAGTGAGCAACCAACAACAACTGCTGCTCACTCTCGACCGTTTACATATATACCATTCCGTAATACCTAACAATAAGAAAGTATTCTCTTTTTATTTACACGTACACATCTCCACACACTAACCTAACTGTTGGGAGTAGGAACGCTACTCAAATTGAATGCGGATTGGAAGACTTGAGTTGGTTTTTAGAGAAGTGTCAGTCAACGACTGACTTTTATTGAGCAGAGTTATTACGAATTACAATTTGCAGTATTGAAACTGCGTTCTATAATTAATACAAGAAAGGTTCAGGAAAGGAGTGATGGTACGGTTCGTACCAGGTACGGAAAAGGTTCGATGCGCTAAGCTGAGGCAGCTTACATCGTTGGACGGAAATTTTCAGAGAGAGGTAAGTGGTGATAGAAATAGAAGTAGGTCGAGCGAATGCTCGATGACAGAAATAGTCATTAAGTAGAGGGAACGGAGAAGGTTTTTATGGGTGTAAGGTGATCCTCACGTAGGCTGGTTTTTCCTACATGAAGGTAAGAGGCTTTAGACAGATATTTTTTAATGTGTGAAATATGAAAGTTAGGAAGTAAAGGAGAATTACTAGGAAAGATACATTTTATAAATCTTCATGAAATATATTTTTAGAGGACTCAAAATATCCAAAGATTTCATGTACCTATTTCCAATACTAACATTACTCACGGCGAAAAGGTTCCTTTCTTCTTACCTGTCCCTTATCTGTCATGGCTCACTCGGCGAATAAATTAAGGCCGTTCGGCATGTAATAAACGTTTTCGGTTGTGCAGTAGCTCCAATCACATTCGTTCTGGAGAGGAGGAGCAGTGCTGCTGTTGAGGGAGTATTCTACTCCGATTGTTCCGCATCCGTACGCGTGTGAGTGGCCTTCTGATAAGCGTACAGGGACAGGTTTGTCAAATGCTTTGTAAGACAGGTACAATGACCTGAGGGAAATGAAGCGACAGCTTTCGCCGCTGTCACTAATAAAATGATTTCTGAGGTCATCGTTGTTTGTGTGTGACGCAAGGCAGTAAAGAAAGTTGTGGGGTGTGCGCCTGTTGTCCTGGAAGGATCGCGCAAGGGAGGAGTCCCGTGAGTTATTAGGAGTAGAGCGAGTTATTCACTGTTTCACAGTATTTCACTGTTATTGGAGCAGGAGAGAGTCATTTCCAGGTGCTTGCTTGAATTGATTTGCTTCCCATTTCGCACTGATTACAATTGTCATATCCGTCCTAGTGGCTCTGGCAGAACCTCTCCGAAGGAGGGGACGAGCTGCGGTCGTCCGGCACTGTGTTGTTGAGTACTTGCCGATAAAAAGGATCGGAACTGGTCGATGTTGCGTAGAATGGTGCCATTTTTGATCATTTTGGGGTTCCAATCCCGGCGATGGCCGCTGAGTCTCAAAATCGTCACGCAAGAGGGTGTCCGCCAAGTATACTAATACAGGATCTGGAGACAAATGCAAAGCCCGCTCTCCGGGCGACAAGAAGAGAGAGCGAACTACCATCGGCAGGGCTACATTTGTCTGGAAGTGCATCCATCGCAATAACTGGGAGACCTCTGGTCTCATGGAAATAAGTGTGTCAACCAAATTCGAATTTTCAGGCATGTTTGGTGTTTGTTGAAGGGTGGCCGGCAAATATGGGCCCAAAATAGCATTATGCCTATCCGTGTCTGCTCGACCTCTTGCCTTCGCGGGGGACGTCAGGGGGGTTTTCCATTATCGAAAAAGGAGAAAAACTTCTTTTTTCTTTCTTTCTTTTTTCGTCACCCACGAATTTCACAGCAACCAAAAAGTCAAGCGTGGAGAAGAAAGAAAAAATTTTGAGTTGTCAACAGTCGTGTGTCTGGCAGAAGAGTGATTAAAGAGCAGACAGGACATGCAGGCAGGCAACAGATTAAACTGGACAAGAATGTCGTGTGAAAGAAAAAGGAGAAGAAATGTTGAGCAGACTAATTATTTTTCATGGCTCACTCTGGCCTGGCTGCGGATTCACGTTGGATTCTGGTTGCTCCTTTAATAATGATGTCAGTGAGTCCTTTTGCATCCGTAGGTAGTTTAGCCAAATCCAATTTTGCTGACCCAGCTTCGATAGCAGCCCTCCTTGTGAGTTGCTTTAGCTTTTGTGATTATTTCGTCTTTTTCTGGAATTTTCGCCTTGTCACGTTGACAGGCTTCTCCGGATTGTTTTTGTCCACTGTTGTGATTTTAAGAAGTCCGTGAGAAAAATCTCCTATGTCACGGCTGAATAATGTAGAGATGCCCGAGCGGATAAACAAGCACAAAAGGATCCCCACCAAAGTCAGAATAGCGGCTAGTAGGAGAATCTTCATGACCTCTACAGTAACGAAAATCTCGATGCTGTGATCCTCTCCGTTAGTGGCTTGGGTGATCTGTGCTTGGCCAAATAGGATACCCAGGCCGCGTACTACCAATGGAAACGGGTCCAGCAGGACTCCATGATAGACATAACAAATCTGCCTTTCTTAATGATTAGGATCACGATGATAATAATAACGATTACTGTTGAGAATAAGTCGATAAATGGTCTGTTAAAAGAGTTTATTCAACTGATTGATCATTAACATTAGCTCGATTGCCTAAATACGACATTATTGTTACATCAGCAAATAACTTAATTATGACTAAAGCTACAAATCAATGAATGACATGTACTTAGGTATATCCTATTTTTAACACCCTCCTTACATGTTAATTCATTTATGTTTCTACAACTATACGGTGGTGGGACTCCGTTGCGGATCCCATCGGAACTGTTGTATTTGCTGGTGTTCTTGGCCTCCGTTTGCTGATGCCAATGATTACCCCGATGAGAGCAAACTGACGAATTCTATTACGACCAGGACCAGGGCGATATGGTCCTGATGAACCTTGTAGAAGCCCTCCTCGTTTACTAAGGCGGCTTCGTTCCTGCTCCAGTCCTCCGTGAAGATCTCCTCCATGGATTTTCAAAGCTTTTCCACTGAAATTAGCATTGTCAGTGCTAAACGTCGACGTCAGTGGCAACGTAAAGACTTGATGGGGGCAAGTGACATTTCTCCTTTGGTACTGGTAGGTACTTCCCCAGCAGTATATAGAATATTTACTATTATATATTTTCACTTGCACAAAGTTCGCTGAATCTCCTTCCTGCCGCAGGTTGCATTCGCCCTCCTTAAAGTAGGTATTTGAACTATTAAAAGAGTGTGCCGCTTGACAGTGTAACGAAGATGGCAATGATAAAAGTCCAATCGGTGCAGGCTCCAAATGCAGTGCGTAAATGCAGTCGTCGGCTGCTGCCAATCAGCATAAAGGGGGAAACTCCCTTCTTGCCAAGAGCTCCTCGACAACTCTTTTTATCAAGCCAAGTCGTATGATAGTTTTCAGGGGAGTCAGAACAGCTCTTGTTATCAAGCCAAGTTCTGAAGCTCTAATGGTTCCTGAATGTGGAGCTCGGCTCGGTTTAAATACCAAAACCGGGCTCCATTTACACAATGCTATTCCTATAATTGGCGTTTCTTACGCCTATACAATTAATACTAAAAAATGGGTATATTTAAATTAACCTATCGGAAACACAAATTAAATCTACTTGACATTTTACCACGAGGACCGGACAGTTTCCAGCTAAAATCGGGCAAGGACACACCCCCGCCCGTTAATTGCTTTCCTTTACATCGCTCACCGCCCTTCTTACAAAAGTTCATTCCTAACTACCCTTATTTACATTCTTCGAGAAACCAGGCAGTTTTGCCTCTCGAAGAGATCCATTTTATTGCATTCTGCTTGGCAGATCGAACGAGAGCAGGTGACTGCGTTTCCCTCGAGCTACCGCATTCTCTTGCACATAAAAAGGGTCTCCTCAAGATGCGTGGGAGTGGAAATGCCACAAAACACTCTTGGCAGCTTCCACTTGCTCTCTTTTTTCTCGATGTCCCTTTCTTATCCAAAATCTTAGTAAATCTATATATATACCCTCCTATGAAATAAAAAAAGGGATGACATCACTCATTTTTACCTTAAGAACATCCTTATTTACATACCCACCATAACCTACTAAACTAAGCCTAACAGTCGGTAGCTCCGGATGGGCATATATTATTTATTTTGTTAAGAAATAAATAGGTATATTTATCTTCGCACTCTTTTGTGAATGTTTTTGTCACGTCCCATTTCAATCCATTTATAGGTATTAGAGTTGCAGCTCTACGCTGGTAAACCCATTCACAATTGGTATTTTTGTTTTACTCCACAAAACAGTGTTACTTGGTCTGTGCCAATAAAAAAAGAGCAGAGCACTGGGGATGAACACAGCCACGAAAGTTTACAATCGGCAATGCATTTTCTTATTATTTCGTTAAGAAAAAAAATATCTTTAATGGTACGAGTAGTCGACGCTTTCACGTCCACAGCAAAACGACTTTTACAAACAGAGCACGGCATGTTTATAGGTTGATTTATTACAGTATCAGTATTGCAGGTGTCCTTGTTTTGGAGTTAAATAGTTGAAAATGTAAAGTAAACTACTAATTTTTTTTATTACCGAGGTCCGCCACATCCGGATTTGTTATTGTTTCTGTCGTGCTTAGTAATAATATATAATAATATAATAATAATGGAGTTTTTATTTTGCGCTCATTCGGGACTTAGCCCATGGAGCACAACATTTCGCATTTAACATTTACAATTCCACGATTCATGAATCTCAATCCATATATTACAATATAGTATAGTGCGCACTAAGGGCGCATATAACTAAAAACTAAAACAAACGTACACTAGGTATTGAAAAATAATGAAAGATACATAAATACAAATAAATAAAAAATATTCCAAGGTATAACTTATTGCTACTATCTCTACTTTTTCCCCTTCACGCCTTGTTGGCTTTTCCCATCTCCTTCAACTCAAAAGCTTGCTCTTCCACCTTTTCACTCATTCCAGTAACACAATATAGTGCGCCACTAAGGGCGCATTAAACTAAAAACTAAAACAAACGTACAATAGGTATTGAAAAATATTGAAAAATACACAAATAAAAATAATAAATATAAATATTCCAAGGTATACTTATTGCTACCATCTCTACTTTTTCCCCTTCATGCCTTGCTGGCCTTTCCCATCTCCCTCAATTCAAAAGCTTGCTCGTCCACCTTTCTACTCATTCTAGTAACTCTTCTCACCAGTGCAATCATCAACATTATCATGGTGAGCACCGCTGTCACTCCTCCAGACAAACACAATCACATACGTTGTAGGGTCGACAGCAGCCCCATCTCCCTCCCCTGCTTGTCTTGGTACTTGCACCACCATAACAGACTTCTCCCCGCTCCCTCTGCTGGCGGCGGCATCCACAGCGGTAATAGCTCCTCCAGTGAAGACCACTTTCACGAGCCATTTCCCGGCTTTCGCGAAAATAGCTCCCCATCCCGCCTCCACCCGCTCTGGTACAACGCACGCCAGCATCAGGAGTACCACTAGGGATAGCTACAACACATTATTTCTCCCATTAGTAACCAACTCAGCAAAAAATACACACATTTTTTCTCCGACTTCCTCCGCTCACTCGCTTTGTACACCCTAATTTCTCCCATGACACGATTTCCACAAATGCTTAAATATTTAATTTTTACCTTTCTTCCCATAGTTCAGTTTTTTTGTTTTCCTTTCCTTTCACTTCTTTTCCAACACGATTTCCACAAATGCTTAAATATTTAATTTTTACCTTTCTTCCCATAGTTCAGTTTTTTTGTTTTCCTTTCCTTTGACTTCTTTTCCACGTTCCTGCTAATCAGCCTCGAAGTTTATACTTCTACTAAACAATTCTGCTCGCACTGTACTACAAAGATGTTTCGCTTCCTCCACATTCAACAGCTGAAAGGCCAATGGCCACAGCAAATGTCTATTCCTCAACATCTTAAGTTGTGGAAAGGGATCACACTCCATAAAAAAGTGATAAAATGTGTCCTTCCCCCCAGTCCTGCACAGTGTGCAGTTTTTGTTTTCGTCAAAGAGCACCATCCTTCCGTAAACAAAAAGAATGTCACAGTTCAATCTCATCTGCGACAGAAGCATTTTCTCCTCGTGCTTCAACTCCCACAACAAATAATTTGCTGGTGAGAGCAATCCTCCACTCACACACGTGTAACATGCGTACCTACGTGACTTTTGTGCGCAAGCTATGTCATCCGCATACCCCTTTTCAATCATGTTTTTAAGCAACACCTCTGAGGTCTGCCTATGCTCGTTTCTCTGAAAATTCTCGCTCATGGTACATGCATTACTGCGACACATCTCATCCAGCTGACTAATCCAATTGTACCTACTCACCCCCCCATTTTTTTGTGCCTCTCCTTTCAATGCCAACAAGCATTTCTTTGCATATCTATCATCGTCCATACTCTGTACTCTCTCATAAAACTTCAATGCTCTTTTAGCAACCTTACTCATTAGAGATGGGACTCCGCTTTCCAATCGCAACACAGCCGGGCACATACTTACTGACTCCCATCACCTTTCGCAAGTACAGGGATTGGACCTTCTCGATCCCCGATCCACCCATTCCCCACACTTGACTTCCATACAAACATGTACTATTCACTAGTGCTCCCAGCAATTTCATTTTCACCTCCCATTTCGTGAC
>JAHZND010000913.1:0-26396 GCA_027744115.1 Acrocyrtus sp. NNG-2020
TTTGGTAGGAGCTTTTCAGCTTTAAAACCCAAAACAGATTTTTCCTCTTATTATTTTTGGGCTCCCATACATTTGTATCATCACATATAGCACACAGCACACACACATCCATTTTTACTTATGATTATACCTTTTCGTGTGAGCAATAATCGTCCGAGATCAACAACATTAAACATCCGTCTGAGAGAACACCTAAACACGAGCATTTTGGAAAAAGTAAAAAAAAGGTGTTTGTGCCTATCTCTCTCTATATGATGGCCATATGCCTCCTCATACCTCAAAAAATTTTATTAGTGCTTTAGTGGGCAAAATAAAATAAAAAAATAAAAAAAAAGTTTTTGTAATTCCTTCTTCTCTGGCAGCTCACTGCTCACTGCTCACATACACAATAATTCCCCACAAAGTATTTTTTTTCTTGCCATTTATCAATACACCTTAAACGTTAAATATAATATCATGGCATGCTGATAATAAGGCAAGTGCGTAAATATGTGGGGCTCTGTGCATATATTTAGTCGACACAACACATGATGAAGATGATGACGGGCCACGGGCTACTCTGCTCTCCTTCGTCTTATTTTGTGCCGACTTCGCCGATGCAAGAGAGGGATAGACGAGCGTAGTGAATTAGGGAACCAGCAAAAAGTTTTTTTTTAAAAAAAAACATGTGAGACGGACTTTTTTTTATTAGGGTAAATTCAGAGCATTTCTCTCGCCATCGGAAAACTCCGCAAAAAAATATATCCCAAAGCAAATTATTTTTTAAACAGTACTCACAACAGCTAAAAAAAATATCAGACAAAATGTCCCTGCTAACGAAGAAACAGCCGTTATTGAGTGCAATTCAGTTGAGAAAATTGAAGGAACATAAGTACAGTGCGTCCAGTACCAGTTTACTCGATCCCATACTTCAGCACTGGTGGAACTGGCTGGTGAAACGGGTTCCTGTGTGGCTTGCACCTAATTTAATCACAATTCTAGGACTGATCGTTAATATACTTACTAGCCTTATTTTAATTTACTACAGTCCAGATTGCAAACGTGAGGTGAGCAAAAAAATATTGTATATTTTGTGGAAAGGTTGCGTAAAAAAATAATGGAGTTCATAAGAAGATGAGTGGTGGTTGTTGGTAGTTGGTGCTGAGTAGATTATTTAATTGTGATTTCAGGTTCCAGGCTGGGCGTGCTACTTATGTGCCCTGGGACTGTTTGTATATCAAAGCTTGGACGCCATAGATGGGAAGCAGGCTCGACGGACAAATTCCTCAACCCCACTGGGAGAGCTTTTTGACCATGGATGTGATTCTATTTCAACGGGTAAGAATATTAGCTAAATCTGTGATTTAATGGGTAATTGAGTATTTAGTGAGCTATTTCCAGTCCAGGTTAATTGAGAGTTGTTTTGTTTGCTTCGCAGTATTCGTGTCCCTCGCAGTCTGTGTGTCAGTGCAGCTGGGTGCTGCACCCAAACTGATGTTCCTTCAATGTTTTTGTGCCATAACACTATTTTATTGTGCACATTGGCAAACTTACGTTTCAGGTAGGTCTGATTACTAATTGGGAAAGTAATGTTTTGCTGAGATATACTTTTATTTAGCCCAGAAACAATTTTGCAGTTATAAAGCAGTTTTGTGACTTACTTCAGGTACGTTAAGGTTTGGCTTCATTGACGTGACCGAGGCCCAAATGGGAATCATGGTTGTCCATATTGTTTCCGCTTACTTTGGGTGCAACTTTTGGACAAAGTCGGTAAGATCCTATCTATATTAAATAAAGTTGCGCTTGAAGAAATGTTTAAATGTTGACAAGAAAAAATTAGGGATGTTGAAAATCCATTGGATCTGGATCATCATTCGATACTGAAAGTGCAAAATTTTGATATCCCGTCCAAATAGTTTCAGACAATTGATAGTTTAGAATGGATCTACCAAACTACGCCGGCAATGTCTAATTGAAATTGAGTATTTAATGATGTTTGCGTTGGTAACTATCTTATTCTAGAGTATACCGATATTACATCTGCCTGTGTCAGGCCTTCCAACAATTTTAGCCCTTCCAATTGCAATATGGTCTCTAATCAAGACATTAAAAGTTATATTTACCGGTGGAGTAGGCAAGAATGGGTCAACTGTCGCAGTGAGTGTTTTCTAAGGATTTATCTTCCGTTCTTGCGAAACTCTACCCTGCAGAGTTCTTTCTTGTTTAACTTTTTTTGCTAATCCACCTATTTTGTTTTACACAATATAAACTCTATATTTTAATCAATTAATATGACGTATAAAACAGTGTACCTTTTTGCCACCGTCCACCACTTGCCACTTATTTAGATTGTGTTTTTTGTAGCCGTGTGAGTTGCCATTGCGTTTTTTTCAAACTAATTTTATTTTCGTGAACAGCTTTTTTCTGACATGAATCTTCCCCGACACATGATCTATGCCGCAGTTGCTCTTTCCGGTGCTCTACGTGCACTAGTTTGGGATTTTCAAACGATTTTGTATAAAGGAGCTGGGAAAAATGGCTCATCCGTAGCCGTAAGTTCTACTAACCACTTCACAATAAAAACAAATTTGCAGAAGTGCAAGTTGATGGGGGTGGTGGAGTTGATTTGGTCGGGGGTTTTTGTTTTAAGTGGCTGTGGAAACGGACTTGGTTTGTGTTGCTACTAATGCTGCTGCTAAAAAGTTTTAAAATGCAAAAAATATTACTACGCACAATGGACCAAATAAAAGTGCAAATCGGATTAAATAATGCGCATTGTAAATTGCTTTATACACCAACTGAACCCTTTTAAATAGTCTTCTCTTTACGCTTTTTTAATTTGTGTGAATATGCATACCCAGAAATATTACCTGAGAGCAGCTTAGTAGCTTTTAATTTTTGTCCTGTTTTAACTCTTGCTTAAAAATTTTCTTGCTTAGAAACGGAAATTTAATGCATAACTGGAATGAGTTCAATGTAGTAATTGAATATGTGTACTCAGGGCACCAGTGTCCTCTCGCCGGTAATTCCATTCAGCCTAGTCCTCGTGCCGGCCATGCTAATTGCGGGGAGTGAGCAGGATTCAATTTACGCCACTCATCCTGCACTATATATTCTCACATTTGGTTTAATCGCTGCCAAAGTAACCAACAGATTGGTGGTAAGTGCTAAATTTAATTTTGACTGATTATCACAAGAATGAATTCGGTGATTAGTAAATAACTGAGCTGTGCTTTGGCGTTTGTTTTTAGGTTGCCCATATGACAAAGAGTGAGATGGACTATATGGATTCATCGTTAGTTGGTCCTTTTATGATGTTCATTAACCAATATTTTGGAACTCCATTTCCTGAAAAGTATTTACTGTATTTCAGTCTGGTATGAACTCCACATTACTCGCACCTAACACAACGGCAATTGATATATCTAAGAATTAAATAGTAATTTTTATAAATTTTGTTGTGTTCTTTTCAGTTCTGGGTGTGTGCCGATTTGTGGTTCTATTGCAGTAAAGTTTGTATAGAAATTTGCGATTCTATGGACATTCATCTATTCAAAATAAAGCCAATAATTGAAGAGTCGTCAAATGCTAAAGCGTCGTCGTCGTCGTCACACATCTCTACAAGAAGTAAATCATCCGCAACTGTCATAAACTCGCAAACTTCAAGATCATCTGTACGCTCTGGCAATAAAAAATAAAGTTAAAAAGTAGGAGCACGTTGTCGGTCAGCTTTTATGTATACAGCAACCATAGTCTTTGAACTGTACTGTAGAGATGTCCTTTTCAGCGTACTACTTGATAATTTGCGTAATAACATAGATTTATACCTTTAATATTTACTCATTTTGAGCAGAAACAGAGTACTGGTTTTTGTGAGGGAGTTGTCCAAAAAGTTGGGCGAGTCGATGTCGAATTTTAAATTGACTTTAAAACTAGAAGCGACTACTATTGTGATGGTTAGATGAGGAGCTGTTGTGTTTAGTTGCGTGAATGAGAGAAATAGCATAAAATATATTTTTTTGAGCAGACTCGTACAGAAATACACGCAAAGCAGACTATTGATTGTATTAAGGAAAAAAATTCTATTTGTTCACACGCTGTTTTGTTATGCAGTCACATCCATATCTTTTTATGTATGAAATTCCTGCTTTCTGGTTCTACAATGTTTGCACTAATCAGAGTCATAAAAGTAAATATTTATTTATTTTGTAAAAGTGTAAGCTACAAACAGTCCATGCATAATATCAAACTTGTAAGATTTTTTCTTTTCGTTTGTATCCGCTCTTTTCACTCCTACTCCATCTCAGGTAAAAACAAATTCGTTGTAAATATTTTTTTAATTATTTTTTTGGTATTTATTTTTACCAACGAAAAGAATATTTTACTTTTAAAATGAATTGCTAAGCCAATACATTAGCTTACTCTTAATTTCTTCACTTTTTAAATGTTTCCGCAGTATTTGTCAGTTTAAATGCTGAGTTTTTTCCTCGTATGTTAGCGATTTGATAACACCCAAATTTAAATTCAATTAACCAGCTATAGTTAATGAAAAATCATATTTCTACACCTTTCTTGTTAATAGATGATTTAGTGAGTGGATGTGAACTTATAATTTATGTAGAATGAAAGTTTAGCAAAAGATATTTAAGAGTTGCCCGGTGTGTGATATAAATAGAGTAAAGCGATCAGTTTTTAGCCTGGGATATATTTACACGATGTTGGTATTTGCTGTCATTAGTTAAAAAATGGTGCAGACAATCTTGTAACGAAGATTTAAAACATGCAATTTGCTACTATGTACTAGTAAAAATAGAAAATTGCTAAAGAGGTTGTGACACGAATTTTTATTATTTTATGTTGCCTTGCCATTTAAAGGAATGTTTTTTTTCAATACTGCAGGCTTATACTCAGAAGTACCCGCTGTACCATTCATTCTAGCTGAATAAAAAAACGACGGTACATATTTTCAAAATACTATATTTTTTGTTGAGAGCCTTACGGGAGAAACGAAGTTTTGTTTAAATTTCACGGGACATATATGCGGAAGAAGTAATAAATATGGCTGTAGTGTAGAATTATTGCACACGGTACAATTACTCAAAAGAATTTAATTTTGCTGACATTGCTTTGATTACGCAGCATAAAACTCGGACGCGTTGTTTGGACATCATCATATGAGCAAAAAAGGAAAATCTCACCAATCTCGCATTCCTCTTTTACAATCATGTCATTTGTCATTTCCATCAATTTTTTTTTCTGAGAGAGATGCGGATAAATAGGGATTCACCTGCTCATACGGAAAGTATGCCTGGAGTCATTTTGTGTCTGTTCGCATTCCACTCGATTTCAGTTTTTATTATTACATGAGGCGCAAAACCATATTTGAAAGGGTGGATAGAGAAGAGGGGGAAGAAAAGAGAAAAGGCCTGAGGGAGTGAAAAGCTTCTCTCCGAACGTAAATAAATATTCCCACGGTACTTGTTGGCTACAGCACATTTTATGTAAATCGCAAGTGCAAATACCGAGAGGAGAGCAACAGTGAAGGGAAAATATACGAGACATGGATTGAATCCTTAAATTGCGATTTGTAAGCTGTCTGGTGTCGCCAAAAAAAGAGAAAGGATAGATATCTGAAGGGGATATGAGAGTGAGTCTACACAGGAAAAGAGTGTTGGCAGGAGCGTCATATTCGAGAGAAATGAAAAGGCTCCAAGTTCCAAGTGAATTTATCGTTCCCACAGTGGAATTTTATATTACATTTCTCCCTCACATAATTTCATGTTTTACCCGAAAAAAAGTCAATCCTTTCTTGGAACGTAGGGAGGAGACGGAGGAAAGCGCTGTGCAAAAAAATCTAGGGAAAAAAGTTGTAATCACATTTTTTTACTCAGAAGAAGGCTATATGAGAATAAAGCAGTCTCCAAGTTACAATTGTCTCCAAATATTTCTCTCCTCTCCTATCTGTAAAGTAAAAATGGAGAGGAAGGAAGTTCATCCTGACATTTTAAGACAGCTTTTCCCGTTTTCCCCCATACATTTTTTGTGTAGATGAGACATCAATAATTTCTCTTTTTTTATCGAATTTTTTCATCCTTCCTTTTTCTTCGCCATACAGCAACAAATTGCTTTTTTCTTTAGTTTCATCTGTGCACTGGAAGGAACGGATATTTAGAGGGAAAAAATACTTTTTTTTGGTATGTACTTGGAAAAGGAGTTTTCAGGGTTAGTTTGTCCTCAGTCCTCTCTCTTTTTTCACAAGTTGGAGAGCCTTTTATTTTGCCCCGCGTGTTCAAGTATTTTTTTTATCTCAGTATTATTTTGTAACAGAATACGTTTCCTGTCCTCCACGGGCTCTTTTTTTTCTCGCATACCACTCATTTCGGAAAAACTTTCCGTTTCCTTGACTAAATGGAAAAGGGATAGGGTTGGGAGGCCGTAGCCTAGAATCTCATAGCGGGATTCAATTAATAACAATTTCAGCTTCATTAAAGTGGCTAAATTGATATTTGCGTGTAGTCATCTTCCCCATATCCATATAATTTCGGAGAAAAAAATGTGGTCGGGATGGAAGGGAGAAAAAAATACCTCATAAAATTGAACATGTATGTGTGCCCCCATTATAACTTCATTTCCCCTCTCTCCGAACCAAAAAAAATCACTTGATGGAGTTGTGGAGTTTTCCCCCCCCAAAAAAATTGCTTTTTGCTCATCTAGTCAGGATGAGCCAACTTTTGCAGACTTGTGATGTTGTGATGCACGCACAGCTTGACATCACTACGAAAAAAAAATAGGTTGAATAGAGGCTCCTTGTGGTTCTGGTAAAAGTGGCAGCTACCACCATAATTCCCCTCCTCAACATCATCTCCACCAAAGTAAATAGAGAAAGGAGCGTCCATGTCATTAGTGACTTTGAAAGAGATAAACGCTTGCAAAAAAAGGAGTTTATGTCCGGTGCCCATTTATGCCTACTGATTTTTTCTCGTGTCCTAAAATATATATTCGTAACAGGGCTTTTTATGTCCAGTGCAAAAAATAATAAAAATCCTGGACATTCTCTAATGCCAAGAAAGAAAGCTAAGGAAAAAGGACACTCATGCCCAGTAGCAAGGTGTAGAAATAGGCGGTAGAGTGTCGTTATGATGATGGGATGATGTCCTTCGTTAGTTTTGGCTTTTTTATGGGCTTCCAATTTACGATATGAGAATGGATTAGCCCACACCTACTTTCTCCTCTAGTCTGCTGGGAAGAAGCCATCCTAAAAGGTTGATGCTGTGTACTAGCTCTGTTCCGACTAAGCCAAAAACCATTTCCATTTCAAGCCACTACTACTTTTTCCACCCATTAAAAAGCACGACATCCTTCTCAGGCGTGAAAGGAAAAGCCTGTAAAAATTATAATAATGACCGTATCAGTTTTATTGGCTGTTTCCTTTCCCACTTCAAATGCCTCGTTTTAAAAGAGCCGTTCCCAGAAAAACGGGAAAACCTAAAAAAAATATAAAATTACTTTCCATTGTTCCATTCTCCGTAACCGAAAAATCCATCATTTTTNTTATTATAATCCCTACCAGGTAAATCTTAACAAGCCTGAGGATCACATCCTCTTCCCTTTCATTTGCTTTTTGCAGAGTTCTCTTCAAGTGAACTTGGCTCGAGTCCTCCAACAACTTCCCCATTTCCCTTCCCCACTCGATGAACTCCGCGAAGCAGGGCATTTAATAATGTGGCTGTGGAGCATGTTCGCCAGCGTACTTAGCGGAGTAAAAAAAGTGGGCATGTAGTATAGTTTACCTTGAAGAGAAACAAAACTTATTTTTTCGTTTTCTCCTTCATAATGACATAGTTTTCAGAGGAGCAAAAAAAGGAAGGACTATTTAGTGGCAGGGAGAGGAAAAAGAGAGAGATGGAGAGTGTCCTACTTTTTCAGAACATTTATCGATTTGCCTTCTGCTCCTCGCGCTTCTCTTCACAACGTGAAAGGAAAGGAGTATCCAGGAAAGGCGAATGGGCAGGATAATACTATTACGGGAGAGGGAAGAGAGAGAAAGCAAGGAAGAAAAGGAGAGAGTAGAGAAGTGTATGTAAAATGTAGTAAAATGTCTGTTGCAATTGTATCCATTATCCTGAGGTTATGCTTGAATGGAAAAAGTTGTTGTGTAGTTGTACAATTCCTCTCCCGTATTTTTTTTCATGCTGTAGGTAGTTGGTAGTATTGCCGTAAGTAGGGTGAACTAGGTGAAAGTGAGCTGCCAACTTGAGAGAAAAGCGAGAGGTAAAGAGCTTTTCTGTTCATTACAGGAAAGTCAACTATTTACATGTGGCTTTGACTGATTGCAAACTCTCCGTTCTACATGTTTTCCGAGCGTTGTAGAAGTAGTAGTAGCCCTTTTTTTCTGTGAGGAAACTCCCGCTTGTGAACACCATATTTTTGGCGCAGAGCAGAGCTGAAAGTAATGAAATTGGAGAGTGGTCAGCAGTAGTAATAGTAAGTTGGGAGAGTGGTCAGTGTAGCCATCTCTGAAGGGTTTCTTGTTAGAAGAGCGACTAGGAAAAAACTCAATTTACACCAGGAGCAAACGCTTCTACATGCCGAGAGTAAAAAAAAAATTGTACTTGTAGTGCTTTCCCCACACACGAAAAAATATGAAAAAAGAGAGAAAGCTATAGCACCAGTTTTGTTATAATACTGGGCTCTTCTATGGAGGCATCCTTCCTCCAACAGTGTTTCCCCTTCGCCTCTATACTCCAGTCCCACTCCAATTGCATTACTAACGCGAGAAGCTGGAAGTAGGAATGGAGCTCACACAAAAGCCAGAACTGCTCCAGGAATAATGCAGAGAAGATATTGTATGTTGGAACTTGTTCTATACCAAATGGGATTTTTTTTTCATTTCTCGTCTCCTGTTCTACTCCTCTCATGGATAAAAAAAAATTTTCGGTGAAAGGGCTGGCCGAATATGAGCAATACATTTTGTAGCCTTTTATTCCCCTCGTTTTCTGCTGGGGATGGGAGAGGTTCGCTCTCTCAGTTTTACCTCGTGTGTGTCCTGCTCTGACGGCCTATATGAGCTCTAGCTGGGCTGTTGCAGGCATCCCCCGTTATTTTCTCTGCGGAAACATTGTATGTGGAATACATGGACACGTTCCGTCGTGGAAAGTTCTATAGAAAGGGAGCATATAGAAGAATGCTGGTGGATATTATGGCAGTAGTCGTCATAGTAAAAAAAGGATCGTAGCGGAATGATAAAAAAAGTAGATGGCGAGATGAGGGAAAAACAAGAGGAGAAGAGCTGGCGTATTTCTGTGGAGTGTGGCAGTGACATGAAAACCAGTCCAAGTTTGGAAGGTAGGTGAGGTTACTACAAAATATATAGGCAGTTGGTGGAGCAAAGCTAGAGCTTTGCTAAAACAAAAAAAGTGAGGAGAGAGGAGAACTGGGGAATACACGAGAAGAACTGCTTACCCTTGTAGTCCATTCAGTCGCAAAATGTGAGGACGACGAGACGAGAGAGTGAGAGTGTGCGAGAGTGAGTGCGGAGTCGGACTTTCAAAGTTTTTTGAAAATACTGGAAATTTTTCTTTCTTCCCTTCTCCAGTTAAAGTAGTAAGTTTTTGGGGAAGAAACGAGATAGGGGTAGAAATCTTAGAGAGTTGACTTTCGAATAAGGAAAATAGTAGTTTTCTTTGGTGATTGAGTCTTCTTCACTCTCTCTCTCCAGCTTCCTGAAACTGGCCTGTGTGTTTACAAGAGTTACTGTTCTGGAGAAAGAAAGTAAGGAAAAGGTGGGGAGCGAATAAAAAAAATTAATAAATTTGTAATTTCTTGGACTTAGGCATGAATTTGAAATTTAGGCTGTGGCATGTTTTTGTGGGTATGATGGAAATTTGCATTAAAAATAATTAAATATTTATGTTTTTTGTGAACTGGAACGGCAGCCGGAATGGAAGGAGGGACACAGTAAAACTGGAGTATTTTGAAGTTGAGGATAATCGAGGAGGAAGGAATTGTAAGCGAAAGGCGAGTAAGGATAGTTATTTTCTTGGGAAAATGGTAGCAAGTGGTACTAGCAGGCGCCAACCAATTACTGCTTCCAATTTAGTCCGCGACTGGAGCATCGCCGAGTCCCTTCCCTTCTGGACATTTCTCTTGCTAAGGAGGATACGATGTAAGTACATTTTTAAAATGAAGAGTTAGACTCTGCCCTTTTCTAGCTAAATTTTTGCTACCCTGCTTTTAGCTCTTATCATGCAATGAGACCTTTCACATTTTTTTTGCGAAAGATGAAGTAAGTACATTTTTAAAATGAAGAGTTAGACTCTGCCCTTTTCTAGCTAAATTTTTGCTACCCTGCTTTTAGCTCTTATCATGCAATGAGACCTTTCACATTTTTTTTTGCGAAAGATGAAGTGCTCTCCTCCACAAAAAATGTGTTTACAGCTGGCTCCCTCCACATTTTTTTGTATTCATTCCTTGAGGCACACTGCAAAAAAAAATAATAACAGAGGATGAAAGCGTAACGATATTATTTTTTGCATAGAAAAGCATAAAAAATAAGCATTCGCGCATAGCCACTTAGCAATTTCCTCGACGGCTGAAAGCGCTACAAATTCTTTAGAATTTCACATGAATTTGAGCTGTTTTCGGAAAACAAGAAATCCACTCAGCCTGATCAAAGAGAAGGCAGAGGAGTAGCAGCATCTGCACATCTCCTTTCATCAACCACGCTCCTTCTGCGGAGCAGAACTAGCGCCAGAACAGCACGGCATAACTGCACTTGCAGGTAGCAGCGTTAACAATGGATTTTTACGATTACCCAATATTTTTCTGTGATGATTTCCAGTAGCACATATGAAAGTGGTGTAGAGCCACATGTAACGTCTGCAAACAATATCGCCCTCATTAGAGCAACTCTGCTGCATCTTTTTATGAAAACGACAACGTAAAACGAGAGCTTTTTTTATATTTTGTGTTGTGGTAATGAAATGGCTTTGAGAGGGGACTCCTCCGATGCTGTAAAAAAGCGTGAAGCTTGCCATTTCAATCGTCAAGTTCACACACAAAAAAAGGGGCGCAGAGTATCGTGCCACCTCTCCAAAAAAAATTTATATGCTTGGATGCTAATAATAGCAACAATCACTGTTATACTAAATAAACAGCGTAGAAATTAATTTTTTTGCATGTGCTGAGGCTGAAAGCGTCCATAAAAGAGACTAAATTTTCCCTACAGCGAATAAATAAATATGCCACACCACCAGTCCAGTTGCAACATCAAAGCTGATCGGTAAATAAAGCGGAGAGTGAACTTGAAAACGTGCTGGCTGCAAAAAGGGAGGCTTATCAATTCTCGAGCAAACACTGAGAAGGATGTGGTTTTGTGTAGTGCTAGTACATATAAAACTACTGAAAAAGCTCCACTTTAATTTCCCATTGCGTAATCGATTGTGCTTTTGCTGGTGTGGTTTTTTTTAATCCTCATTCTCCTCCCGTCACACTCTCGACAAACAAATTCAGACTCACGAGCAGAAAAACTGCATACTCATTCCTGAGTAGGCACATCAATCGTCCAACGATGGAACTTATTTTTACTATTTTTAGTACTCAAATACGTCGCCCCCATGAAAAAAATTTAGTTTCCATTAAGGAAAAAAAATTAATTAATACATAGACTCTAATAATTTCCTCTTAATTTAAATGCAAATTACTAAACTTGTAATTAATTTTTCCGGCTGTGGGAGACGGACGCCTCCAGCAAAAAAAAACAGAAAACTTTTTTTATTTGGAGAAGAAGTCTTGAAAAAAACAATTTTATTTTTGTGAAAGCAAAACTTTTATTTTTGGAAAAATATCATCAGTACGGGCGTATTTACATAGAGATGATTCGTGGAAGACCTTGAATGCATCAGAGAGCGATAATGGGTGTGAGTGTTATGAGCGAGAGGGACTAAACAGGCTAAAAAAAACTGTCTGATCGAGTACGAAAAAAAGTGCAAATATAGAACTGCTGACGATAGTGAAGAGCTCTAGCAGTTGAGCAGTTTGTTTGTGAGTCACTCATTATTTGATTGATTCACTTAAATGGGCAGAAAAAAACGTTTTTTTAGTTTCTGTGCTGGCGTTGTCGCTACATTATTAACTTGAACTTATGTCGCCGTTATGACAGTACTAAATGGAGTTATCATAGAAGCTGTCAGCTTTTTTCGTCTCGCTACATCGAAGCTCAATCGCAAATGGTGAGTATGATTGGTTTCTAAAAAAACGAAAGGAAAATCTAGTTAAAAAAGTTTAATGACTTTTATCAACTCAGTCTCTGATAATTCAGAGAGTGCTAAAACATAGCTATAACTTGATACCTTTTCACTTTCTCTTTTCGCAAAAAATAAAAGTTCAAGGTTATTTTATCCACGGATTTCGTCCCAATTACAGCTACTTTATTACCTTGATGGGATTAGTTTTTGCATGTGTCTCTACAAAGTAATTGCAGTTTTCTTTTGCTTAGTGCTCTCAACTTAAATAACTTACAACTTAAACATAATTGAGTGTCGTTATTATAGTAATGTAAGTATTCTTGAGAGCAGTTTTTTTTACTCGGGCCAGGCCTAGAGTAAAAAACACTTGCTAAAGAATTAACTGGATCGGAAGGGCGTACAGTTATGATGAGCTAGAAATAAGGAATCCCATTATTTATGCATGTAGCGGCACCGCACAACCCTCACATAAAACGTTGATGAGATGACGCATTTTCCAGAGGAAACAACGAAAAAAAAATCGAAGTTGACTAGAACAAAGCAGCAGCAAGAAACACGTCAGCACGAGAAAAAAAATGTATATAAAATGTATGTACATAAACAGTGCACTTCTCTAATGGTGCTGGAGAAAAAGAAAATATTGAAAAATGGTGCGATACAGTATAGCACCAAAAATGAGGATATTCGGAGTGCACCGCTGGTCGCAAAAAAAAGAGCAGTGTTGCTTGCTGCTGGTGTGTGGTCTCTCCTTTTTCTCTGCATTTTCTCCCGTTTTTTTCTAATATCCCGTATCTCGGCTAAAACTGGGTAGAAAGTGAAGCTAATATTCTGCTTTGTCGTGGGTTGTCTTTGCGTCCAGTTCACCTCCCAAAAAATAAAGTGTTGGAGAGACAAACAGATACGGACTGCGATAAGACAACTGCGATGTTTCAATTTCTTTTTCCGTGTCTGGCATGGATACCTACACAGAGGAAAAACGAGCTGGGGGAAAGGGATAAAAAAAATGATAAGCCCAATATATTTTTTGATAAAGGCACTTTTTTTAAAGCTATATCCCATCTCCGGACATTTACGTAAAAGCTCGGTAATTGAGTTGACCTGGTTGGAAGAGGCCAAAGTAGAGGTTTATTTTTGAGGGAAATCGTTGAAGTCAAGAAAGAAAATTTTTTTAAAAAAAAGAAAAGGTTTTTGAGTTAAATCCCACACCCTTTTAATTTTAGGGAGTAATGGTAATATTTTTTAGAATTTTCTATTTCAACGCATTCCTAATTAATTGAGATTGCTCGGGAGAGGGTAGATGAATATGTTCTAGTGTAAAACAGATGGAATGGCATTTTTCCAATTAAAATCAGATGGGGAGAGTTTTACGTGTCGTGTTATGCAATTGGTAATTAGTCTCCCTTAGTTTGCAAAAAAAAATTAGCAATGTGATAAATAGCACGTGTCACTGGTGGAATTATAGGAAAATATATAATGAAAATACTTTTTCGCTAATTCATTTTTGTATATGCTTTACATAATTTGAGGGAACTCACTCCTCCCGGTGTAGTTTTCCGTCAATTTGTTAGATTGAATAAAAAATTGCTACTTTCAATAATGAATTTTTTTGCTGTCATCATTCTCCTAATGTAATTCTTTTGGTGAATATTTTTTCCATCCCAGGAAGAGCAGAAATAATTGGGATGAAAGTAGAAAAAAAACTGCCATTTCCCTTTATATCGTGGCAATTTCTTTGATCTTGATTTTCCTCTGTGAGGAAAAGGAGGAAATTGGAAAAATTTACATATTCCATATAAATACCTTGTTCTAATATGCAAAAATCCGTATCCTTTGCGAAATCCAGATGAAAGTGGAAGCTTGCAAAAAGAGTGATATAAAAAAGGGGTATGATGAGCAAAAAGAGCCAGTCTGCTGCCAATGATAGGAGTGAAATTATCAAAATTTTGTTTTCGCATTCATTCTGATTGAAGTTGATTTCAAGTAAAAAAAGTTTCATTGCTTTTGATTATTGTAGTGCTGTGAGCGAGTGAAAATGCGCAACAGTGACCAATTTCCAAATGAGTGAAAAATCGCTTTGCCCTCGATTGGCTGACTACATTGTCGTTGTCGGCTCGAGAAGTCCGAACCATCAAACTTCCATTCAGCCACCGGAGCTTCTGCGCCGCTATCCTACGGAAGACCACAAGGTTAGTCTTTTTTCCCCGTTGTTTTGTGAAGGTTTCACCTGACCCCTATAATTTTGCAATTACCTTACATGTCGCCTATCCCTTAATTTCCTTTCAGGATTTTCCATTGCCTCTGGATGTCGTCTATTTCTGCCAGCCGGAAGGTTGTGTTCTCGCAGGGCCGAAGAAGCCAGTTCTCCGAGATGCCGTCTCCTTTGTCTTCACTTTGACTGACAAGGACTCTGGTAATGCATTCCGTTTCGCTTTCTTAAGAAATCCTCCTTTCCTTTCCAATCCATAAAACGCTTTCTTCAAAAAAAAGTCTTTAAAAAAATCGGATTACATTCTTCTCAATCTCACCTGGCAGCGGAACAGCTGCATTTTTACAGTCATCGTCATATTAAATCCACCGGAAAATTTTATGCATGAGTAGAGAATTGGAAAAGCGGAAACCACTGCCACATTGGCACTAACTGTGTATAGTGTGCCACTTTTCTTTCACATTCCAATTAAAAAGGGTTTAAGAAAAGCTGTTCATTTCTCAAGGGAACCTCTTTTTTTAAAAAGGAAAGTTTCACCTTCTCCCCGAATTGAATTTCAGGTGAACTGATCCATTTTCGTATTATGTCATAAAGTGATGTTGCATAAAGTGCCTCCTCGCACAGGTGAAAAAAATCCCTTCACTTTGCTACCGTAAACCGACCCCTTTTCCCTTCCAGGAAAATGTTAATTTCAGGTTTCGTTTTAAAAAGACGCTCCCCCCTCATGTTAATTTGTTTTAATCGCTTTACTTTCCCAACTCCTGGAGTATATGCCTCCCTACTCCAGCACTGTTTTAACCCAGCGAGAGATCTCGAAAGCTTGCCTCCTTTCATCACCACCACCACCACCACCACCCCAGAGAAAAAGAGAGAGAAAAGGGATCCTCGCTAAAATGAAAAACAACTCCGACTGGAGTACATTTCTTTTATTTTTGGTAGAATGCACACCCGAGTTCCAATCCAGTCATTATGTTGCTCTGGTTTCCCGTAACTTTCCATTTCTCGTTTTGAATAGACGAGAGGAAGAGAGGAAGGTGTGTGCCGCTCCACTTCCTCCGTAGACTAGACACATTACTTAAGAGAAAAGTCCTGACAACATCTTCATCTTGTGTGGCGCAATGCTGTGCCACGCTGGTTGCTCGTGTGTGGTGGTTGTTTCCCCGTGAAACCTATCATATTTCATCATCCCACTAACATTTACTCTTATTTTTGCGGTTTTTTCTCTTTTCCCTGAAAATTTACATAGGTAAGACGAGATATGGCGTTTGCCTCAACTTTTACCGGAGCACGGATCGAACCTCACCACCGAGCAGTAGACGGAGAGAGTCTAATGGCAAATCTGATGTCCGGAGGCAGTCTTGGAGAAAGTCCCTGGAGAAGAGCTCCGACTCTGCTTTCTCCAGGTAACAGTTATTCTTTTCTCTCTCTCTCTTGTCCAAGCACTAGGATATAAAAAAAATTGATGCAGCTGTGTCATCACATAATATCCTATGGAATGCTGCTAAGGTGCACATTCAACATTCATTTTACCATTTTTCCGCGGAAAGCAAACCCGCAAGGAATATAAAAAAATAGTCGACAACCCAAATGGGACTTGTACTTTTTAGGGAAATGTGCGGTTATAAAGTTAGCGTCCTGTCCTCGCATCACCTCTAAATGCCACCTTTCATGCTCTAAATTTCCCTGATGCTAAAAAACTTCACCCGAGTAAAATTAGAGAGTCGAGTTTCACAGCGGCTCTCACAATCTCACAATCTCACAATGCCCCGACATTCCCCAGTGCTAAATTTTGCAGACTTTTGCACATTTCCTAGCGGCATGCTACCACAAATAATCCTTTCATGGCTTCTCTTTCTCTTTTCCTCTGTTTGCACTGAGGATGAGGAGAGGAAGATCGAGTTTCCAGTTTTAAAGCTGAAGTTTTTGTTAGCAGGAAAGAGTGGAAAAGAGTTGTGTGCTGGTTTGCCACTGTGTCGTTATAGTTTCTGTGTTGCCACCTTACTGATGAGTCTAGAAATGATGGGAAATGAAAATGGACAGGCGTAACTAGCGAGAAAGACAATTTTATTACCTGCGACAGCAGAAAGAAGAAAATGATTTTTGCTCGTAAACCAGCCCGATAGACATTAGAGATGTCATATGTGCTATGTCAGGCTAGATTTACATACGCGATGCTCCCTGATTAAGCAGATTCTCATCAGCAAAGAGAAAAGAGAGAACGAGGCTGGAACCCAATCCGACAGGAAATCAAACAGGACTCGTTTAGCAATAAAAAAAAGAGGGAAAGTAGTTGCAGTTACAGCAAACAGCAGGATGATTTCTCCTTCCATCTTCCTTTCCCTAGAGGACTGTCCAATGTAATTGCGTGTGTCGCTCTCCACTGTCACTGGAGCTTGGCTTCAGACTTGATCCACTCTCAAGGCTACACCAATGCCAGCAACAAAAAAATAAATTTTCTGCTAGCTGTAAAATAAAAGCCGCATGCCAGCATACCCGCAGCTTCTTCTCCTTCTATTCTCCGTATCATTGCATAAAAAGCTAAAGTTTGGGATGGAAATTGAGAACGGGGAGAATGGAGACCTTCGTTTGGGTTCTCCTTTATATAGCCTCTTGTTTATCTATAGTCTCCCTTCTTAGTAGTAGTAATGGAGGCGTGTGTCCTCTATCTTGTGTTAATTGTTGACCTAAAAAGGTTTGATTTTGGTTAGTGACCATAGGAGTGGAGTTGCCCCTAGTGATTCCGAAAAGGACTGCTCTAGCCGGAGAGACTCTTCGGACACGACGACGGCAGCGGCCTCCTCCAACCAGCAGCCGGGAGGAACCTCCACAACTCTGCACAGTACCAACCCCTTCCTGACAAGCGGGAGTGGGGTGAACAACCGGCTGGAGGTGGGGAATCCGGCGGGGAACGAGTCGGAGAGTGGAGGCTCTCAACCTCCCTCCCCGAGAACACACCGGAGGCGGCAGCGATGTCGAAGCCACAGCCTCACCTCCCTCTGCCTCCTCTCCCATCACCCATTCTTCTCCTCCTTTCGACAGTGCCTCAGTATTTTGAAGAAATTGATAGATGCATGCCATGACAATACTTTACCTAGACGGACCGGAGCCTCAAAGCTACCTCCAAAGTAAGCACAGCTTCAAAAAAATTTCTAAATCCTAAAAATTCTAATGCCAGCGCTAGCTAGTCTTCTCTGGGGCAAGATGAGAAAAAACTCCTTCCATCATGCATTTCCCATTAACGCTCATAACATATGAAGGAGCGAATAGCGGAGATAAAAAAGGGGATAATCCTGGAACAACATGAATTTTTTTTTGCTGACGGCGATGAATAAAAGATTACGCGGGAGAGTGAGAAGGAGACTCATCAGCCCACTCGTGCCCTGCAAGGTGATAATCCATCCAGTTATACAGCGTATTTCCGCTGTGCAAGCAATCATGAATAAAAAATTACGCGGGAGAGTGAGAAGGAGACTCATCAGCCCACTCGTGCCCTGCAAGGTGATAATCCATCCAGTTATACAGCGTATTTCCGCTGTGCAAGCAATCCCTCGGTTTTGGAAGTAGCGTCATTCGGTTTATGACGTGACAAATGATGATGGTGCTCATGATGACGAAAGTATGACAAGGAAAAGGAATGAAACTCCATTTAAAAAATTCTTTTTTTCCTTTCAAGGGAAAGCCTTTGGAACGTGCTTACAGGGCGTGCTGGGGAAGGTGCTTCGTCGGTTATCTTGCACAACGTGAGAGAGATTGAGACATGGATTCTGCGACTTCTCAGCTCACCTGTGCCCGTTCCTGGTAGTACTCGAGTTGAGGTAGGTGGATCATACGTCCTAATCTTATTTTTAAGACAAAGGAGTCAAATTAAGCTGTCTTCTCAGCCGGAACTCATTCCTACAAATACTAAAACTTTTTTTTTGTATTTTCTCATTTTCTATATTTCCTTTTAGCTGGAAGTTCTGCCTCCAGACCTTCATTCACCTTTGGTATTTGCACTGCCAGACAAAACCAGATTCTCCCTGACGGACTTTCCCCTCCATCTCCCACTCGAGTTGCTGGGGGTTGAGTCGTGTCTTCAAGTGCTGACCCTTATCCTTCTTGAATGCAAAGTAAGTCTGAATAAGAAGCCATTTTATGAGATGAGTTCGGTCTTAGGTCTTTCTCTCAAATAAAAAATTACTCAAATTTTCCCACAGGACTACACACTATTTTATTTTGATAATGGTCACGTGCTTGAGACGTGAAAAAAAACCGCTCACATTTTTCAGTCAGACCAATTTCTAGAGATTAACTACATTTCTTCCTTTTCCTTTCAAACTAAAAATATATATGGCATTATTCCCCGTGAAGCTTTTGCTTTTTTTTGTCCACTCCCAGTAGAGATGTATTACAACTCTATCACATTAAAATAAGATTGCTGACCAATCTCCGAAAAAGCCAAAAAAAAAAATGATATCGCCCACCACATCTCCCCCAACAAAAACTGGTTCGTTATCCTTACATTAGCTTACACTTAAGAGGGATGGGAGCATGTGACACGAATCCCCTTTCTATTTGCGACATCTCACTCTAACGTGACATGACTACAAACTACAAACATGTCCCCAGCATCAAACTCAAGAGAAAAGGATAACAAGAGTAAAGTAGCAATTATTTCGGAGTCTAAACACTCCTCTCCAGTTCCCACTCTCGGGGAGTAAGTGACTAGTGAAAGGAGTTGGAGACAGAAGGAGAGAAGAGTGCGGAGGAAGGGAGCATAATAAAGCGTATTCTCTCCAAGAGCCATCCACTCTTAAGAAACAACAGCTTTTATTGTTGTAATTGTGACTCGGCGTCACCAAAAAGCTTCCAGTTCATTTTCCTCCGCACTCCCGAGTAAACAATACCGAGTGGGAAGAACAATAAAAGACTGAAGGATTAAAAAAGAAAAGGGAGTGATCTCAATTATGGAATGATAGTTGAGCTGTAATGCCAAAAAAATTTATTTATTATTTTTATTATATATTTCTATAATTTTTTTTTGCGCTTTTGTGTGTGTGTGCTCCCTCACAGGTTGTGATACAATCCAGAGATTACAGTGCTCTTTCAATGTCAGTGCTGGCAATGGTGACAATGCTCTACCCACTGGAGTACATGTTCCCCGTGATCCCCCTCCTCCCGACGTGCATGAGCTGTGCGGAACAGTTGCTCTTAGCGCCAACCCCTTTCATCATCGGGATTCCTGCCAGTTTTCTGCCTTACAAAAAGCATTTCCGGTAAGATGCTATGTAGTTTAGTAAACTTTCTTAGAGTTCTTAGATAATTTTCGGAGAGCAGTGCTGTGTGAAGAAGGGCCACTTCCGAGCAAAAGTAATTATAAGTCGCTGCAGCTGGAAGTTGGGAAAGCTGGCAGAAGGAAAGATAACGGATTTATTTTCCCTCCATTTTCTACAATATTTTTTTTGCTAAAAATAAGTCTGACAAAGCATAAAACAGGATGTCCCGGTCTGCTCGCTGAATAAATGTAAATGATGATGAGTGTGAGCAGATCTCGTCAAGTTCAGGGAAAATGAGTAAATAAAATTTGGAGGGATTAATGCGAAATTGGCTATAAAAACGTATGCACTCATCGTCAGACTCCTCAGGGTTTTCTCGTTTTCTTCCAGAAAAGATGTCGTCAAGTTGTTTTTACGAGTTTGAGCACTATTGTCCTCCACTCGTGATGAGTTTAATTGAAAAAGTCATAAAAAAGTTTTTTTATGGTTGTGTAATCTATTCTTCCTCAGACTTCCAGAAGATGTTTGGCTAGTAGACTTGGATGCCAATCGTATCTCTGGCCCTTCCAACGCGGAACGGGACAGTTGCAACTTTGTGCCAGCGCTCCCAGAGCCAGAAGCGTCTGTTCTCCGAAATCACTTGAAACAGGTAATTAAACTCTTCACCATTTCCGCCGACTTTTAAAAAAACTCTAAAATTCTCTATCTCCACTCATTTTTCACACAAAAAGAAACTTTTCAAAGGTCTTAAAATAATTCCATTCAAGCATTTTTTTTAAATCATCCTCTGTTCCACTCTGTGATGTGCACCGCATTTAAATGTGCTAATGACAATGCCCATATTATACGAGCCCCTATTCTTTTTAAAAATCACATTTTCATTTCTTCCCGCCACTTCTCAAAGAAGTAAAAAAAAACCAGTAGCCCAAAAGTAAAAGTGGCAAGTCGCAACTCTCCCCAGTTTTCACCTGTGCCAGCTTTAATTTTCATCTCACCTTTTCAACCCTTTTCCAGTTGAGCGTGACAGGAATAATTTTAATTGTGTGAACATGCAATAAATAATATCATTTATTTGAATTGATTACCTTTTCTCTCTTTTCCCGCCCTCTTATTCTCTTCTCTATGTCTTCTCTGTCTGTCTCTCTTTTTATGCTTCTTGTGTAAAAATGCGTAACTGTGTGGTAGGCGATGGGTCGCATGGAAGTGCAAGTCAATTTCCTGCTACCTACTTCCTTCGACACGTCCACTGCCAGCGTTAGTCAAAAATCAAAAATTTGTTTATTTTCTGAACCTCTTTCTCTCACTTTTTTTAAAATTTAAAATTGAAAAAAAAAATAAAATTCAGAGTTAATTGTTGGCTGTAGTTGTAGTGTAACCTGCTTATTTAAAAATTTATGCCTTAACAATAAGAGTTTAATCAGTCGATGTAATCCTTGAGCTATTATTGAAGCAAGTTACTTAATTGTCCAGTCTGCGGTAGAAGTTGGGGAAGTCTTTGAGCGTGCTAGAAAATTGTTGTGGTTGGAGAAGTGTGGAGTGCATGCGTTAATCACTTGCAATAAGTAACATGTAATTTTTGCGTGTTAATAAGCACTTTTAAATTGTTTTTTGAAATTGTTTTTTTATTACACATTTTTATTATCGTTTTGTTATAATTTTCGGTTATTTTTTGTTTGTTTTTGCATGACGTTAAATGTTTTACGCACGTGAACATTTGCATAGCTGCTGGCAAACGGGCATGTGCCAATAAACTGGAACTGTTTTATTCAGGCACTCACCTCCATGTCGTCAGCTCCGTTTCCAGAACTTTCTTCCCAGCACCAGCCAGCTCCGCCTTCGGAGCTGCAGCTGGAAATTGGTCCTTCAGCCCCACATGGAACAAATCCTCCCCATCACATTAGCATCGCTCCGAGCACTGTGAGCTCGACGTCGTTCCCTTCCGGTGCCTCGTCGCTGTCCATGCCTGGACCGTCGTCGTCATCATCACAGCCACCACCGTTTTCATCTCCGCTGCACCACGCTCAACAACAGTCCTCTTCTCGAGAAGGCTCCGCAGGAACATCCCCAGCTGGCAGTTCGCTCGGCTTTCCTGGCGGACTTTCTGCCACCCAGTCACCCCAACGTTCATCCGTGACCACGCCCACACATTCGGTTGCTCTCGGAAACAGACATCCCCAAAACTTTAACCCACTCATTTATGGGAATGATGTGGACTCTGTGGATGTGGCCACTAGAATTGCAATGGTCCGCTTTTTCAACTCTGCCAACCTGCTGGCAAATTTTAGTGAGCACACTCGAACACTAAGGCTGTACCCGAGGCCAGTAGTGGCCTTCCAGATTTCTAGTTTTTTAAGATCCCGTCCCCACCCTTCATCTCAGTTCCTGTGCAGGTTTGCGAAAACGCAGGCGGTGGAATATTTAGCTGAGTGGAGCCTTGCCCCGACCAATCTCGCGTTCCTCCGTGTTCAAACCGGAGTATATGATCCTACAATAATTGGGGACAAAGCTAAGTGGTATGCTCACCTCCTCGAACCAATTAACTTCAATATTTACACTGATGTACCTGGATTGTGTTCAGTATTGCGAGGGGGACACGAAGTCTCCGTTCCCCCCACAGACGAAAGTGGCTCCGACTCTGAGCGAGGTGGCAGTGGAGAGAGCACATCGAGCTACTCTTCACTATCCGACTTTGTCTCTGAGTTGGCCTCGTCCGACCTTTCCCCAATAGGGCCAACTTCAGTGGCCCAGCGAATGAAGTCGTACCATCATGAGATCAGTATGGACGAAAATGTTCAGAGGGAGTTTTCCCAGAAGGATTTCGATCACGGAGACAGAAATGTGACTTCTCTGTGCAGTGGCCTTGACTCCTCGACGGTGTATCATCCTCCATCGTCATTACAGTATCCTGGGGACTTTACACGACAGCGGAAGGGCTCGGAGTCGGGCTCGGGAAGCGGATCTGGCTCCGAATCGAGTGCCAGTTCTGGCGCAGAAGATCCAAGTGGGGAGAGTAGGAGACAATCCGTGGAGGCAAAAGGGGGAAGTAGGAAAGGTTCAGATGTTGGCCCAACAACAACAGCAGCACCAGCAGGGGCAACGAGCTCTCCATCTCATCACCCTACAGCAGTGCCATTATCTTCAAGTGAACAGCCTTTATCGGAGGCGTCGTCAACGACAACGGCAACTGCAGCGTCCACTCCAAGTTCAAGCAGCCAGCTGCCGACATCATCCACAGGGACGTTACACAGAGAGCCCGTGCGCCAAAGCAGCTTCGGCTCCGGCTCACTTTTTGGCTCACTTGCCACACAAGCCAAAGAGCTCGTGAAGGAAACTAAAAGGCAAAGCAGTCAAGAAGGACTATTGTCACAGGTAGACAAGCTCAAGTCAAAAACGAAGGAGAAATTGTCCGAAGTGAGACACAGCTCATCATCTGGCTCGGAAGATCACAGCTTCCTAGCTCCGCTCGAGCAGGTAATAACATAACAAATTCTATAACTCTCGAGACGAAATTCCAAGTAAAAATACACAATTAAAACCTTAATTGGATATAATAGCTTACGACCCAAGCAAAACGAGCAGCTGAGGGGGCGGGGAAGTCGGTTCAAGTTGGTTTGAGCAAGACAGCTCTCGACGATATCACAATTGCGAGTAAGAGCACGTGGGAAGACATAACTAAATCTGCAAAGAAAGGGTTAATGAAGGTAAAGTCGTATCATTCACTTAAGTACTTTTGCTAGTCCAATTTGCTCACTAATTGGAACGCTAATTGGAATCTTATTGCATTTCCAGTCTCGAGGTGACTCTGCCGAATCAAAGGAGCAGGAAGGGAGGAAGGATTCTCTTGAAAGGAGGGATTCTACTTCATCCCTATCCCTGTCCAAAGCCGTAGTGCCTCAGATAAAAGGAGACGTGGGCCGCGCTGTAGGCCGGGACTTTTTCTCGAATATGAGCACCGAGCTGAATGGGCTAGCATCCCAAACATCTTCCATGTTTTCCGACCTATTTGGAGGTAGCTGAAAATATAAATTACTCGCTTCATTACCGTCTGAGCGAATCTCTAAATCGAATAAAAAATTGTAATTTTAATTGCCACCTTTTTAATAATTACGCGCATCTAGGTTCCGGCAACCGAAGCAGCATTTCCGCTTGTGCCAGCCCAATCAGAGCAGGAAGTCCAGCACCCTCGGTGGCTAGCAGCACAGGTACTGTCTCACGTTAAGCGATTTCCTTCAAATTAATTCTTCGTCATTAATTTCAACACGAGTAGCATATTACACATCCTTCTCGTAACAAACATCCAAGTCAATTTGAACTTCCCCGAAATGAAAAAGCATAAATATTTTCGTAAAAGCTGGAATCCTCTGACAATTTCTATAATTGGCAAGATGTCTTGGAAAGGAATGAGAGGGGCTTCATATTAAAACTACGCTTTTCTTATTCACTCCAGGGAGTCTTCCAGCTGCTGTGCTACGCTCAGTTCAAAAAGAGCCGTCGTCGTCAGGAGTGCCCAGCAGTGTTGCTCATGGCCCTTTCCCCACAGGAAGGAAAGGTCTTGTAGAGAGATCCACTTTGATTAAGCACACAACCTCTCACCTTCATCCACAGAAGCAGAAGAGTGACTTCAAAATGATGCAGAAACTGGCCGGGAGCCAGGCAACTAGTAGCACTAGTGCTGAGAATCAGGCGTTTATCTCAGAAGTGACAAATCAGGTTCTGGCAGGTGAGGGCGTGGGATGGCTTAGAGTGGGCAGACTTAAGAAATTGTTCGAGGACGAAAGCTACCGTGTCATGGCGGTGGCGAAACTGAACAAAACTCTGGACAGAAAGATTGGTCCAGACGACCATATTGACGATGTTGTAAGTTTTGTGGAGATTTGCTACTCTATTTTGAGCTTTCTTCAGCTTTGAGCTTAGTTTTATACAATAATTTACAATTTGCAAACAAAAATTTCAGCTAATCACGAAGCCAATTTGGAAAGGGATGCTGAAAATGCTGCAGCTACTGATTGGTGGCGTAGAGCACAGCTCAGCTAACCGCGGACTGGGGGGAATGGCGGCTGCATTTCAGATCCTGGAAATAGCGCACACGCACTACTGGACAAAGGAGCTAACAGATCTCAGCGGAGAATCTGGATCGCAGTACTCACAGTACCTGGATCCGAGTGGTTTGAGTCCTGGTGCAATGTCAATGGGCGCATCTCCTGTGTCTTCCGCCCAAGTGTCTCCAGAGCCATCCAGGAGACCTTCGGCACAATCGGGCGAACAATCGAGTGAGTAAAATCCATTTTTGTTGTAGACGTAGATAATTTTCATCGCAAGTTCTTAATTGTGCTTCTTGCAACCAGCAGAGGAAGCTGGAGGTGATGTATTTGTTGGGACTAGCGCACAAACTGATCTTCTCAGGGATATTTTGCAAACCAAAAAACCGGCACTTGTCTCTCGGCTCAGTTCATCAGAAAGCCATGTAAAATTTTACATATTTTTTTTAATTGTTGCAAAACCTCACCATTTTGAAGCACATTTTTACTTATACCCCGCATAAATAACGGCATATTATAGATTGAGAGTGGTGAGGTACCTACAGCACCAGTTTCATCTACCACCAATGTTGTAATGAATCCCACTTGGCCTCCTCAGGGAGTCCCACTTCCAGGCGGGTCCGGGAGTAAACCCAAACTTTCCAGCAGACTTTCGCAAATGTCACTTCGATCCACCGTGTCGGATACAGAACTGGAACAAGGATCCGGAAGAGGGAAGAGAAGTCCTAGTGTGTGGTCGAGCAAGTCAGCTCTAGCTGCAGGATTGCGCTATCACGCCGGTTCTCTTATTCCTACGGGTAGCTCACCAACCTCCCCTGAGAATGGGAGGATGTACCTGTTTGAAGGTCTCCTCAAGGAGAGGTCTTTCCTCTGGGACGAGATGCAGTTTTGGGAGGACGTCTTCCTGGATGCAGTAGCACAGGAAAGGGAGCTGGTCGGAATGGATCAGGGACCGAGGGAAATGATGGACCGCTATCAGTCCCTGAGTGACAGCGAAAAGAAAAGGCTGGAGCATGAGGAGGATCGTTTGCTTGCCACCCAGCTGTACAATTTGGTTTCTTTCATGTTGATGATGGATGTTAATCGGCAGCAGTTGAAGCAGAAAATTCGAAGGTTGCTAGGGAAATGCCATATGGGTCTAGTGTACAGCCAAGAAATTAACCAACTCCTAGAACAAGTTACTCATTTGGTGAGAGCCTGATTTAAATGTAGAACTAGTCAAATATCTTCTGCGTAAATTTTTTGCAGCTTTAATTCAATTTTATTATAATTTCATTTTTAGAAGGGAAATTCGGTCGACCTAAAACCGGTAGGTTCTCGTTTAGCGCACAGACAAACATTTGCAGTGCATGCGGGCTCGGAGCCAATTGGAGATTTGCTTTTCATGGAAGTCAGGGATGACGGACTAGTGCTAAGGAACGTTGCTGGGGCAATTGTTGAACGGTGAGTTTTCATCACTCAAGGGAGAATTTAGTGAAGTAAATTTTTTACAAAATATATTTACCAAGTCCGTATTTTTTTGGTTGCAGATCTTTTGTTAAAAATGGTTTTTCAACGAACACATACATTAAATTTTTCCATTTAAAAGTGTTTAAATAATGTTGAGACGTGAAACGAGACAAAAAAAGTATTTCCGGGTGCGGGACAACTCTAAAAAAAATTTCAGTGTTGG
>JAHZND010000914.1:0-16011 GCA_027744115.1 Acrocyrtus sp. NNG-2020
TTTTTTTCTGCTAGGTATTTAGCGCAATTACTCACTGTCACTCAGGTTCAGTGTGCGTTCATCTTCATCCCATTTGCATGCGGGATGGCGAAGAGCAAGATAAATTATATCGTTTTATTGGCCAGTGTAGAAAAGTGCATAGTGCATCCCTACCTACACTTCCTATGCATTTCTATCGGAATTGGCGTGAGTCAAGGATGGACAGCGACAGCCAGCAAAAAAAAGCTGATTTCCTCAGATAGCTCCGCACAATGTGGTGAAGTCATAGTCATAGCCAGGCATAGCCTTGTAATCCTCTTTTGTTTTCGTATAGACTGTGACTGTGAATCACGTTTGCATGTCATAATTTCCATGAGTCTAAAAAAGATAACTTATCCCAGCGTACAATCAGGTCATCGTAGGAGAGGAGAAGGGTATAGGGTAGGAAAGGAAATATGTCAAGATTTCGTAGGCATAAACCACAGACAAAAAAAAACCACGCTAATATATCATTTCAGTACATGACTAGAAGTTTACAAGTCTAGAGGAAAAGTGAAGAGGACTTGCGGGAAAAAAGACTTGAAAAGAGTTAGAGTTTGTATGGAGTCATTCCACAAAAAGAAAATAAATTACCAGCATATTTTTACTGGCTCTTAGAGCTCTTGTCCAAAATCATTTTTTGAGAGGGACTCTCACATGTTTTGCATAACAATATTTTGGTAAGTAATCACATTTAAAAACCATACATATTCATGACTCCATCTCCACTTGCTGCTCTGAAAATCCTCGAAAAACGTTTTTATTTCATTGTTGCGCGTGGAATAAAACGAGCTCAGCTTTGCACAGTGCACTCTTCTGAGTGACTCACAATCAGAAGTCTTCCAGCTTAATTCTGTTTGCTATATCGTCCTTAATTCTGAGGAATGGTAACCAACTTAAAAAAACGCGCTCGCTCTCCTTTTATTTCAGAGTAGACGATGACGATAAGGTAATGAGCTTGATAGGATTATTATTAACGTGATAGAAGCACACAGACAAAATGGAATTTACTTCACGTCATCCGCCGCCCTGTATAGATAGCACTTTAAAGTCAAGAACTCTTACATCTCGGCACATGCCAAACTACATACAGGTACTCCCTAATGGGAGGACGAAGAGTTTACCTCTTCTTAAGGTTTTTAGACATATTTTTTATCTCCAAAAATCCTCTTTATGAATTTTTTGCCAGGAAATTACCAAATAACAAAAAGCTATATCTAGAAACCTCATCAGCAAAAAAACGACTCATTTCATTTGTACTTGCTACCTACACCATTCTAACTTTGTAAGTGGCTTTTGGCTTTTAGAGCACATTTTTTTCAGCAGTGAAGAAAAGGAGTTAAAGTGAATTGTACATTTTTGAGGTTGTACTCTTCCCACTAAAAGAATCTCTTTTTTTAAACAAAAATTTGTGCTGATAGGATAATATCGCACGCTGCATAATGTTAATAAAATGTACCATACACGCACAGGTTTAGGTTAAAAGGATGACGCATTGTAAGACATTTTTTAAGCACAAACCAGCAGCAGGAGCAAACAAAAGGAGTAAAAAAAATTTCTGAAGAGAAGTGAGTGAAGTGTTCATGATGATGATGCTTATCATCACATTATTCCAAGTTCCTGTGGTTTGGCTTTTTTTTCTGTTACATCACACCACATCACACAAAAAAGTACATCTGAACATCTGAAGAGTAGCATTTTTAGAATGTTTAAAAGGAGGGAAAAAGGAAAAAAAACTACATTTAGACGGTTAGTAGCCCTTTGTGTAGTGCGAGCAGTCGTTTTTATGAAGACTGGAGAAGAGATGTGAGAGAAGAGATGTGAGAGAAGAGATGTGATCATGACGGTGACGATGATCTTTTTCTTTCCATTATCACATAACAATTTTCACTGCTCTTCAGCATTTTTTTTTCCTTTCCCACTCCCTCTGAGATTTCCTTCCTGTCACTGGAGAAAAATGGGAATAAGGCACATGTGTATTCAGCATTCACACAATAAACTTCTTTATTAGGTGGCTGGTGGTGGTGGCTGCAGCGTGGAATTTTTTTGGCAGTTCTTTTGGGTTTTTGGTAGCTCCCATCTCAATTCTCATTTGAAGAAGTGAGCAAAAGAGTGAATGGGAATGAAGTGTGTGGAAGTGAAAAAAGGCTTTTTTTATCTGGGAAGGAAAGAAAAAAAAACATTTTGCTTTGGCTTGCCTTTGCCTCTTCTTCTTCAGCCTTCTCTTTTTTTTTGTCACGATCGCGATCTCATCATCACACTATAGCCTGCCTTTTGGGTTGAGGTTTGGCAAAAGCTGGAATTCGATAGTGGAAGTGGAGTGTGCCTAGGCCTGGAGAGTACGTATTGTGCCGTGCTCAGCTCATTATCATAATCATGCGATTTCATTGTTAGCCCACAAAAAGAAACTGCCGTGTAAAATTCCATTAGTCATATACTCACCCTGCTTTTTGGGTGAATTGGAACGCAGTAAAGAATCGTCTTATCAAGCTCTAGCATTATGGATGAACACAACACTATTAAAAGAGGATGTTGATGTTGATGTTGTACGTGATGGCGATCACGCTAGCGATTTTAGAATTTTTTTAGAGGTGAAAAAAAAAACAATTTTTCCTGGAGTGTTCCGCAAACGTTTACGTTTATCACACACAAAAAAGCTCGTAGGATATTGCCAGTTTGTCATAGTCAACGCTATTTTGTTGAGTAATGACATGAGTAATGCACACCATCGCCACGGTTGGCTGGAGTGAGCAGCCGAAATTGAGTTCGTCACAGGAGCTCATTGCATAAGTGCATTTTCCATTTACGTTAGAGGAAGTAAGCACATTACAATATTAGTCAATTGAATAACAAGTTGATGCTAGAGCTTTTAGGTACTAGCCGAGTTTACAAAAATATGAGAAAAACGTCGAGCGAGCACTTCGTTTATTCATTACAAGAGCGCTCCTTTTTTGCGCGCTTTGACTTTTCATCAGGTCACTTGAAATGCTCTTTACAGCGGTAAAATGAATTGAATTAATACAAAATTTTAATTAGCAATAAAAAAGCTCTGCATAACCTTTTTGTTCACCCACTAAATAAATTTACAACACGAAGTAAGTTGTGTTTTTAGGTAGGCGACTACAGTAAATAAATTCGTTAAAATTACGAGTATGCAAAGTGAGCATAAAATTAGTTATTTTCCCATAACTTAATGCAAATAGTAATAAAGTTTCGCCAATTCTGAGCTTCCCTACATGATGCGTGCAATACCACAGAGGAAACACAACACGACTTATTATTTAGTTAGTAGAATCGTAAACAGCGGCACAGTGGAAGCGAGCACCTGTACTAAATACATTTTCCTAAAAGTCGCATGTCCTCCAAAGTGTCTTGCTGCGCTCTTGCTTTTCTCGACTCTGTGAGCGACCACTTTTTTTTAACTGTTCCAATTTCCCTTTCTCTCATACAGAAACATTTATTTTACTTGGAAGTTGGAATAAGTTTCCCTCTCGCCTCCAAAATTAATTTTTGGGAACATGCACCCATTTGTGTTTACAACATTTTACACCTACCACTAGCCCTTGTAACTGGGTTTGCAAAAAAAGGAAAACGAAAAAAGTAAACAGTTTCATGTTCTGTAATAACAATTTTTAAGGTGCTCGCTCCGCTGGATAGTATTTTCCCAACTCGAACTCTTGTCATATTTTTTTTCTCTTGTTTCCTCCATTCCACACTGATTGTGAGCACGCTGAGACAGCCCAGCAGAAAAAAATATAACGGAGTAGTTCAGACAAAAGGGAAACCTCTTTAATATTCATTTTTTTCAACTATAAAAAAGCCCCACCAAGTGGAGTTTTTAGTTGGTAGGAGCAATGTGCTCACTGAGTTTTTTACCAGACCGTGACTACAACTGTTTCAGGAACGAAGCACAAAAAAAGCGTAGCGCACTGATACTGATGCGAGCCGTGTGTGCTTTTTAGTTTTTACCTGGGCGGTAAAATGCGATGATGATACTTAAAAAGATTGTTTACAAGGTTATTTTTTTTCAAGCAGTCCACTTAAAAAAAGGACAAAAAAATGTTTTTTATGGTGTATGCATATGAGCCGACTCACAAAAAATTTTTCAGGTGTTTACAAAAAAAAGCAGTACTCAAAAAAATACTCCACTCCCTTTAGCGAGTGGCATAGTGTGCATGTAGTAAAAGTTGGGAAATTACATTATATTTTTTTCCAGCAAAAATGATAAAATGGGGACATGGGCTGCTCTGGAGAGGGAGCTAAATGAAGATATATATATTCAGGAGAGACTCGCACTCGCCATTTGCCATTTAGCCACTAAAACATAGGAGAAGAGGAGGAGTAGCCACCAGCCTCATTAATTAATTTAGACAGGCTCATAATTACTAAATGTACAAGTTTATTACTCTCCCTTTTGTCCTTTTTCGTTCTCCCTCAAGGCTGCTCCCGGAATTCACAACAATGCAAAAAAAGCAAAAATGTATGGGAGGAAAACGGAAAACGCAACAGTACCGTACACTACTTACGCGCTATATCCCGCTTAAAAAATATTTTCTCCCTGTGAAATTTTTTGTTATAATGATGGTAATAAAGCTAAAATGCAGTATATTTCCGTATGCAAATGTATAGATGGGCAACGGCACCGGGACACTTTATGAAGAGCTCTCTTTTTCGCATTCTATCCCTAAACGGAACTAATTAAGGCGGACTATCTACTTTTTTTAGATGGGAAAGGCGCAAAACTATGCATTCTTCTGAGAGGATACGTGTCAGCCTCATTTTCCTTCCTCCACGGCTTAACACTCAAGAAAAAGTGAAGTATAGTTGCGGATGGGAAAAGTGTGATAGAGATAGTAAGGCACAAAGTAAGTGGGGAGCTTTTCCAAAAAAAAGTCTATCATTTTTTTTGCTGGAGACGTTCACACTAATTATCTAAGTGAGACGCTAAGATATCTCCGGACTTTTCGTATTCATCTTGCGCTCGCGGAGAAAATATTAAAAAATGAAGGATGTGTGTGGAAAGCCTACGGTTCTTCAACTTTTTCCCTTGTTTTCTAGTCAAAGAGCAAATACTTTCAGACAGATTCAATTTTCTTTGTATGTAGCACGGAGAGAAAAGGCTAAAGTGGGTGGAAGAAAAAAAAAGTGAAGAGATAGCCTTACATCTTGACTTTTTTTCGAGCTCCATTTCAACATTTACTTTTCCTCACTTTTTTTTCTTCTTTTTTTAAAGGTTGGGCTTTGGGTGTGGGGTATATATTCGAGAGCATACTCTTTCTATTTGGAATAAAGTATCAACATGGACAGAATGATATTATGAGGAATTCCTCTTTTTTAAAGGTTGGGCTTTGGGTGTGGGGTATATATTCGAGAGCATACTCTTTCTATTTGGAATAAAGTATCAACATGGACAGAATGATATTATGAGGAAAATGGAAGTTGATGATGATGGCACTTTCGGGACTCTTTCAGATATAATTTCATTACCAAACCCCTAAGAACAAAGTAGAAAAAAAAGAATCTTTGCGCTGTTGTCAGCATCCTCGTGTCGTGTCGTAAGGCAGCTTCCATTTTTTTCACATTTTTTCTTCCTCTTCCGACGACATAACTTGCCCTTCCACACTTTTTCTTTCCCATCCATTTAACCGAGCTCCACCTAAATTACTGATAACCACAGAACACTTCACCTGACTGTAAAAGTGACTTTTTTAAGAGAGGCTCGAAGCAAAAAAATGCTTCTTTTTTTTTCTAAAAAATGTGCCTTAAAATGTTTTCAGAGTTTAATTAAAAATTCTCTACCTCATTAACTAAAAGACTAGTCACGGTTTCCATTTTTAGAATAGTTCGTTTTAAATCAACAGTTTAGGAAGCTCCTTTCAAAGTCAGACTTGCTCACTTGAGCAATTTTCAAAGCTGATGTGGTTTTGTGTTGGCGACAGTGCTTTTTTGCTCATTAAAATGCATCAAGAAAAAAATTCGCTTTTTAGCAGAAAAAAAAAGAAGTGCAGTGAAAACGCCTCTTCTGTAAACAGGCCCACGTCACTTCCATTTACAAACAGATATGAAAGCAACCATTTTGACCTGAAGATGCAGAAGCCACTTCCACTTCACTTCTTCTTTGTCTTTGGATGATGGTAGAGGTGGAGTGTGTACACAAGCACATTTTGTTGAACGAGTGTCAAAAACTTCTCAGAAAGATAAACTTGAAAGATGCATTACATTACTGAAAATGAAAAAGTGGACCAATCACTTAAAAAGTTCCTTTTAAGGAGAAAGGGAAAATGCATTTTTCTAATTTAAAACTCAAGCTCAAGAATTTTTTTTAGCCTTTTGCCAATAATATTCGTATCCATTTTCCACTGGGACTATGCTTTCTAGAGACTCTCTTACTCATTATGGATGTGGCTGGTCTACATTACCAAAAAACCATTTATAATTGACTTAATCAGTCATCAGTCGTGTCGATTTTTTTTCTTTGTTTTAAAAATAACTAATCCCATTTTGGCATGTTATTTTTTCTGCTTGGATAATTATTCGCCATGTTTGAGTTTGGTCCTAGATTTTTAAAACTTTTTTTGCTATGATTTAAGCTTTTAATTAGTCACTGTCATTTGGCCATCACGCCATATCCCAAATGAAGCAGTTGCAGCAAGAGCAAGGGACTGATCAAGATCAAAATCATCAGCTGGTCGTGACTATTTGCTAATCAATCTCACTTTAAATTTTTAAAATAAAAATTGTGTTATTAATGTGCTTTGCGTACCCCACACCCTATCTTTTTATTAAAAAAGGCAGATGGCTGGTATCCAACCGTTGAAAAATATGAATGAAAATCTAAAAATCGCATCTGCTTTGATGGCATCTGCTCCAGTTTAGCATGTCAGATTTTTTCTTTGAATTGGATGCGTAATTTTTATAAATTCAAGCTCAAGTTCCTTCATAGATTATAATTTTTGCAATTTTATATCATCATCCAAATCCCAATGTCCCTAGAAACAGCTTCACCTGCCCATAAGGACTTTCTCAAAAAAAAAGTGCTTTTATTGCATGGCAGATGTTTCAAAAAAATCCTTTTCTCCGAAGCCTCGCTATGCTATAACCTCACTTAATGAAGGAGAAGAGAGTAGAAATAGAAACCCATCCAAGCTGTAGGGCATCGCATGCCATTTAGCTAATTGTTTTGGCACTTAAGTTGCAATAATAAAAATAAATAGACGCTTTGCAAGTACCAGAAATCCTGCACTCAGCTTGAAACGATGAGGCTCAGATTTATCTCGAAATTTTTTAATGATGATGAAGATGATTATATAGCTGACAGACAATGGCCAGATTCCACAAAAAGCTCTGGTTTTTACGTAATCTCAGTATGTAAAGCAGTATCAATTAATGAGGATTTTTGTGATTGGCCGCTACAAACCTATTTTAAATTCTGATTGCGTATCCAATTCCTAGAATTGAAGGTGTATTTGATATACCCTTTCCTTATCCTTACATGATTTATTATCAGCCCGAATCTGAGAAATACGGCATTTGCCTATTTAAAAAAATCTTTATTTTTCGGCTGGCTTCCCTTCGCAGAAGTCTCGTTCTCGAATCGATAGAAAGGAGCGGAATATATATTTTTTTTATTTCAATAGATCAAAACATGATGCAGCAATATTATGCGGGCGCGCATCACTGACGCTGATCGATGCATCTATCAGTACACCAAATCAATCAACTTTTTTTATGTATGGGCATTTTTTAGTATTAAGGTGCTCGGTGCACTTCAATACAAGAAAGTGATCCCATTTTACTTTATTTTTTAAAAAATTGATTTCTGTCCTTTTGTTTGATGTCGTTGTTCTTTCTTTTATCTGCTCGCTATCCCTAGAGAAAGAGATTGCGCCATGGATTGGCTACATGATCTCAGCAACTCCTCCTCAAAAGAGTTACCTGTTTTTGGACCTGATTAGGACTAGAACTGGGGCATTAATCAATACAAAAATGGACCAGGTGCAGCTCCTCGCAGCTCCTGCAGGTGAAGGCTTCTCATTAAAACGGCTTTCTACAATTTTAAAAAATTGAGTGGACACGTGCTCCTCTCGTAAATCGGAATAGATCAACACAAAAAGTCACACTTGCTCTTATTTTATGTATTTCTAGAGAGAGATGAAGATAAAGCTTTAAAAAAAAGTTGCTAGAAAAAGCCCTTCTCCCTCTCTACTTTTGAAATAGTTTTGTTGATGTTAGCCGGGCGCTCCCTATTCAAATGTGCCGATGCGTGTAATTTTTTTTTGCCTCGTGGGCAATCACAATGATACATTGCGAACTGCATTAAAGTTTCTGCAGTGTGATTAGAAAAAATTAATGAAAGATGCAAATGCAAGTCATAAGCATTGTCATCATCATCTTTTTTTCACTGATGATTCTTCTGATTCTGGTAGCTCATGCACCCGAACGTAAACAGACATTGAGCAGCATGTGGCCACGAGGTAAATCAAAGTCATCAGCATCACAATCAACATAATTAAACGGTAATGGGCACATGTCCACAATTTATCTCAGAATTACCACTTCCACTCTTCTCCACATGTATAATTTAGCGTTAATGAAATGCAGTAACAAAAAAATACCAGCCCTTCAGCTAGACTGCACTACACACACAATTAATATTTTTTATAAATCACAGTAAATAAAAAGCAATCAAATAAGAGTGTCTTGCATCTTGCATCGCTGACTACAAGAATATTTTTATGTAATTGCCAGCTAATTTTTACTCTCGTGCTTAGTTTCGTTCTTATAATAGACATATTTTCTTGGCTGACTGCATCTGAAATGCGAAAGGTGTAATTAACTCATTTGTAACTGTGCAGTTTTCGTACAGCTATAACAGTTCATGAATAAAAAAATATTATAGAAACTGCAGTGCCAGTGCCTACGTTAAAACATTACATTAGTGCTAATTAACATAAGTTCTGTTGTTATATAATAAGGTATGCAAACACAATGAGGGAGGCAGCGGAAGGACACAGGGGAGAACGTGCCGGAAGAAGAAAAAAACTTTAATCCCTTTTGCCCCTTTCATCCTTCTTCCACTCTACATCACAACCCATCTTTTTTTTATTTCTGCCATGAATTATTCGACGCTATTCCTTCCGAAGAGTAAACATGCATTTAACTTTCAATTTCAGAAAAATGCATCAAGACTCTCGCCATGCCTATCAACATCAACTCACCTTTAAAGAAATTAATCACTATATTTCTCATCTTCCCTTACCTGTCATGAAGACTAAAGACAGCAAAAAAATTTCACTATTTTTCAGCATTTTTTTCTCTTTTTCTTTCCTTCTCCGCCCATGCATCACTCCACTCCAAACAGCTAGAAGCTCATCTTTCGTAGGATTATCATTCCCATTTGCATTTCAACTCGTAAAACTCAGCATATATCGCCCGGTGGTAGGAAAGGAATTCAAAATCCAACCAAGCAGAGGATTGTTAAAACAAGAAGCTGAAAGAGAAGCCACCTGAGGTCCAATTAGTACACTGAACGAGTAATTTTTTTTGTGCCGAATCGAATATGTGGATTAGGCATATAAAAAAATTCCCCTTTTTCCTCCCCTTCTTGTGCATACAATCAGTATACAGCTTCTATATTATTTACAGCGAAAAGGTGTGTTCATGTTTGCTCACGTCTTTTGGCATTAGACAGTAGCAGCATCATCCCCTTTTTACTTCCAATGCAGGCATAACTACATTAGCTTGTGATCACTTAAAGTTTTTTTTTGCTATGGAGGCTGCCTGAGCAAACTGATCTCATCTTTTTTTTTTGGCTTTGACAACCTTTTCCAAGAGAGAAGACTTGCCTTTTAAAATTTTAAAAGTAGCTTTGCTTTCTGAACCATCATCATTTCGTATCTTACAAAGTTTAGGTAGATGTTCTAAGGATTTTACCTTGCTGCAGCTAAACTCGACAAAAAATAGTTGAGAAGATCCTCGATCCTCTTTTCTTTCCACCTCTGCCCATTCTATATTTAAAACTTTGTATTATATCCGTCCTCTTAATGACCTTGCTGTTTGTAAGAAGCATCGTCCTTTCCACTTATTTGTAAACAAAAGTTCAAAGAAGGAAAAGGAAAAGTGCCCTGCCCCAACTTGTTAACTTTGACTGGTGGATAATTCAACTCGAAACTAAAAAAAATATTCCTATATTCCTCCACCACTTTATCCATTCACCCTTCCCCTCCATTCAAATTGCAGGTATGTTCTGTGCCTGTGTTTGACTTCAAAAACAATGAAATATTCAGTACCCAAAAAGAAGCCATATGAATATATATAGAGCGCCCAACCAACAAAAAAGACAAAAAGGCTTTTTGTGAAGATAAGCCATTTTATGAAGAACTATGCTAGCAAATAGCATTATCAACTTGGGAACATTACTAGAGAAGCCAACACTAAAGCCAAAATAAAGTGCATGCCTACTTATCTACCTAATGGGAATACTTTAAGTTGATACCTACCAATTTCTGTTTAAAAATGAAAAGTTGATTTCAGATAAAAAACAGTCTTTGTCGGATGAGGCTCCCCTCTCATATAACATACCTATCTTGGCTGTATTTTCTTCGCAACATTTTAGCACAAAAAATTACAAGTGTGTGGTTCTCTACTAATATTATTCATATTCTTATTAATAATGAATGCACTTTACTTGGATACTACAATGCAGTGTAGCAAGGTATATATAGGCAGCACTTGTCTGAAGATTACTGCCGCAGGCAATTTTTCCATTTTTGCATGCAAAAGAAGTCACAAAAGCTCTAATCTTGATCTTACACAGCAGAAAAACACGGTACGGATCGTGCCTTGCTTTTTTAAAGCTTTTCAACCGCAGGCAATTTTTTCCATTTTTGCATGCAAAAGAAGTCACAAAAGCTCTAATCTTGATCTTACACAGCAGAAAAACACGGTACGGATCGTGCCTTGCTTTTTTAAAGCTTTTCATAGTCTTCAGCCGGCTATGTGTACTCTCCTAATGCATATGTATTATCAATATCATTTTTTCCCACAGACTCTGGTTTCTTTTTTTTTCAACAAATTGCTGTTGCAAATTGTAGACATGCTTTACCGTACTCGGTATCGTTTAAGTTTACAACGTAGGCATTTGAATATTAAGTAGGAGTGCTTTAGCTACGGAGTGATTTAATAATAGTAACCTGACTTAATTTTATGCCTGATCAGGTTGAATGAGGAAAAAAAGAGAATGCGTCATCGTCAGAGTCTCAGTTTTCCAAGTCTGAAAGTCTCGATGCATTTTTATAGGAAAAATCCCTTTGAATGGATGAAATGAAGGGAGCTAGTAACGCGGGAAGAAAATTATGTGGAGCTGAAGAGTTTGGTAAAAATCTGTAATTCAGTTTTTTAAGTGAAAAACCTAAAAAAAATTGAAGTTTGTTGTTGTTATTTTTCTATTATTGGGTCACGTTATAGAAAAAAAGTACTTTTTGCGAGACTCAAAATGTTTACGACATCAAAGGCACATTAAAAAATACTTTGCGAGAGTACGTTCAACCCAGAGCCGACGTATGAATCAAGAAGCGATTGTTGCACACGTATTTATTGGGGACTATGAATTGAAATGTGGAAATCATGCTAATCATTACAAAAATAGTGCTGAAAATAAGACGGACCAAGAATTTTATTCATTTTTTTCTAGCAAGCACAGAAAAAAGAGTCGTAATTGGAGAAGAAAATTTAAGTGAAATTGGACTCCATCCTCTGTAACTGCTTTTCCCTTTTTTCTATTACAAAAACTTTTAGTCGGTCGATTTCATAAAAACTGAAAAGAAAATCTTTTTTACGAAGTAATATTAGTAATAATATATCCATTCAATAACTTTACCAAATATGTTGTATGCAAAAATACAAATTTGCCGATTATTCGCTCGTCTTTTTTTCTAATTGGTGAGAAGGTGGAAAAAAGAATCTCTCGCAATCTCATACGACTACAACCACAAAAAAACTTTCATGTTTTAGGAAGGTCTTTTATTTACTTTTTGAGCAAAAAATATTACTTGCAAAATTTTCTGAAATTACATTGATAATTCTTCACGGTCACCGCTAATAGCTCATCATTATTGTCGCCAAACCCAAAAAGATTCATAATTACTCTTGAATTGTACACACATGCAAATAAATGCACACAACTGCATTATAATTGCCACTTCGTACTTGAATTTTCTCACGATGATTTTTTTTTCACGACTAGTGTGGAATAATTGCATTTCCTCAACCGTTCCTCATCTCATCATCGCCACTCTCCATTCCATTGTTATACGCTTAAATTTTTCACTTCTTTCCTCACCACTCACCACCCACAACGAAATATGAGACGAATGACGAATGCAAAAAAATGTGATAACTCCATCATTCCTTTGTTTACTCTTCTCCTCGTAGATCAACCGCAGAACCAGAAACCGCTAACAATAAAAAAATATATTTTTAATGATAACTGCGCAATTTCTCTTTGGAGGTTTTTTCATATCTGTAAACTGTGTCGAATGTCGAATAAAATGAGTTGAAAAATGATCAGAGCTTAAGTGAGTAGTTGAAAAAGTACATTTAATCGCAAAAACATTTATTGCAACTTCACAATTAATTTATTTTTCGATTTACTAATTATTAAGTAGTGATACTGAATATTGAATTTCCTCCTTAAGCATCATCAATAATAAAAGTTACAATTAAATAATTAAAGTGTAGTTTTCCTCGTTTTCCGAATAAATCGTTTTTATTTCTAATGCATATTATAAACGCGATGTGGTACTCACGCTTCTACCAATACACTACTGAGCTAATTTTGTTTTTGCACAATTTGAGCTCTTCATTAATTTTATGTTTTGATAAAAAAAATCATATCATATCACGAACCATCTCATTCTCATATATCAGACTAATGATCATCTATCAAGAACAACTCCCTCTCATTATTTTAGCAAATCAGCAAATTCCTACATTTTGTAAATATCTCTGCTCAAATATTTGCAGGCTCACGCTGAATAGGGCACAGGGAACGCTTTTGTTTTCATTTTCAAAACAATGATGATCAGAAAGCCTGAAACGAAATGTGCCTATCCTATTCTCCCTTATCAGTCTTCACAAAAATTACCATCCACCTCACATCCTAATCGCTCTACACTCTTTTTTTTCTTAGCTCGAGTCAAAACTAAGGAGCAAAAAAGGGCAACTTCACCCCATCTCACCTCTGCTCTCTCTCTCTCTCTCTCTCTCTCTTCAGCAAAAAAAGTGCAAATTATTCCATTATACTGCAAATTGCAACGCATTCAAGTTGCAGTTACACTACATCAACATCATCACCACCGCCGCACCACGATCCTGCTCCTTTTTTTGCTAGCAGCAACAAAAGAGCATTTTAGGCTCAATAAAGCACCCTCCTCTTATAGCTCAGATCTTGATCTCATCATCATCTCCGTTCAGTCAATGCAATTTTGTTCAGTCGTGTCTACATGTTTGCTTCATAAAATTGGAAAATTTAAAGAGAACTCACTTGCCATTTCTAAATGAATCTACTGCCTATACCTACCCGAAAACTTGCTTTGAATTTAAAGCAGACGACTTTTTTATGGAAAATATCCGCACATTTTTATTGCCAGAGCCAAAGCCAATGCAAAAAAAACCTATATAGCCGAGCGTTTTTACAGCGATATGGGCTGAGTGGTTTTCATTCTTTTTGTACACACTCCAAAAATAAAATGTCTAAGGTGGAAGAGCAGTGGAAGATTCCATAATATTCCATTGCAGATCGTAGTTACCTAAACAGCATTAGTACATTTTACTCAAGCATGCCAAATGCATTAGAAGGATAATGCAAGAAAAGTGTGCGAATATATACGACTATGACAAATCTTATTATTCATACATTCTAAATGCATATGATCATTGGACACCGTGAGCAACTTTGGACCTCGGCACTACATTACATTGCTAATGCGGTAAATGTGGAGAGGACTGTTCTTCTATTATTTTTTTATTATTTGTTTGCCCTTGAAACAAAGGAAGGAGACTCTCCATTCCATACACGGACCCAAAAAAAGATGTATCTTCGTAGTACGAAAAATATATATCTAGCACGAGAGCTACTACTGTAGAAAGAGAACAAGTGCTCGAGTGACGACTTACAAGACGATGATAATAGTGACGACGAGAATTACACCAAAAAAAGAAGGGAAATATAGAATTGACAACTTCAAGAGTGCATTTAAAAGAGCCGAACTTGAAGTGGAAAAAAAAATCCGCTGTGAGATGAGATGTGATCTCAAGAAAAAAACTTTGCTCATACGATCATCGACCACCTACACTGGTCGTAGAGTCATAAAAACTCGTACGATTTTCCAGCTCAATCCTTGTCTTCTCCAAGTCTATTTTAAAACGGGAAAGTAAACACAACAAAATAATATTAAAAAGGCTTCTCCAAGACTCCGCACAAGTTGTGGGAATAAAAAAAGTAGTGTGTGTTGCAGTCGTAATAAATGCTTTGGAGTCCACTTTACTTTTCAGTGGCTTTTCCCGATCTCGATACATTTCGGAGGTGGTGGGGGGAACGCAACGTTTGGCTAAAAGATTTTCATTTTTTTTATTGCCGATGGACACAACACTTTTGGAGTATCAAAATATTTGCAATATTTTTTTCAAGATAGCAATTTCAAATAAGACGCTGTAATAAAAGTTTTTGAGTCATCATCACGATGGGAGAAATTGCGAGATATGAAAAGAGATAAAAATGTAAANAATATTTTTTTCAAGATAGCAATTTCAAATAAGACGCTGTAATAAAAGTTTTTGAGTCATCATCACGATGGGAGAAATTGCGAGATATGAAAAGAGATAAAAATGTAAAAGAAGATCTTGCGATATATAGCAGCGGAGCTATTATAGCTAGGTGCGTATACAAAAAAAACTTTTTAAAGGAATACATCTCATTTTTTTTCGGAGAATTAATAGTGCTATTTGTCCATGTAGTAAAAACTACATCATCAACATGTACATTATTGCATAGCAAATATTGAAGCAATAAAAAAGAGAAAAAAAAGTTTACATCTATATTTGATGCTGGTGTTACTTTACGTGAGTACCTACGCTGAAATGCCCTGTAATAAAAATTTTTGCAAGTTTTTTTTTGACAGTACAGGGAAAACATGTTTTTTTCTAGTGAAACCTAAAAATGTTACTTACATTCCTTTAGTATTCCAAATATGTCGATATTATGAAGATTTTATAGGAGTAAAATGTAAAAACATGTTGAGTTTATGTTGGAATACAGATGATTATGATAATGATGAGTCACCTTTGTAAATAAAGTGCGGACTTGCAAGAGTTGGAGTTGGAACTACTACGCGATGCGGAGAGAGGATAGAATAACATTATTTTTAATACTCTTTTATTTCTCTAGATTTTGTATAAAACAGCACTTTAGCCTTCCACTTTATGCTCTCGACTTCCATTTCGACTTGACGTGAGTGACATGACATATGAATCAATTCATTTAAAATGAGAATTGAGTTCGAGCTGGGGAAGATAAATATATTTTTTTCTGCGTTTGTTTGTCCTACACAAATACTTTGCATACATAAAACATGACAAAAATATAGTTTTTCTGCTATGGTCTCATACCAGAGTTTTGAAGAGGTTGAAAAAGCGAACCGAAGGGCATAATTGTAATTTGTATCAATTTACGTACCAAGCCGCATTTATCATGTACTATGCTGGTGAAGTGAAATTGTAATATTTGTACGCAAGGAGATCGGGATAGAGAAGAGTACACGAGAAAAAAGGCATTTCTATAACAAGACATGGTTTTAAGTTGACGAGAATAATGGTGGCTGTGATGCGATGTCAATGCCATGAACATGAGATGAAAGATGAACTCCTTCTCACCTTGTACTGATTGCTAAGTATTTTCCCTATTGTTATGCGCACACATAAACCACCTCGCTCACC